>VZTL01006571.1:44025-73992 GCA_013400535.1 Scopus umbretta | reverse complement strand
ATGCATCAGGCTGAAAGCTGCTCCATCAAATGCCTAAGTAATAAGTCCAGAATAGTTGTCCTAAAATTAACATTAATTACTATTTTGGTTTTTTTTTTCTACTTAGCTGCCAGATACAAATTTACAACGCAAACTCATTGTGAACGCTACGAAGCTTCCCTTTGCTCTTCATTATGCACTATATGACACCCTCAAAAAAACCCAAACAAAAAACAAACCCACAATGGATTCTGGATGTGCAGGACCTCATTGCCCCTATTCAAAACATCAAACACTTCAGCAAACCCAAAACTAATTAAAAGCCACTCTCAGTGCCCTCTAGCCAAAGCCAGCATTCCAGGTGTTCTGCAGTCAAGTCAGGTTGTGGGACAGAAGCTGCAATCTCCTGCTGCCGGTAAGAGCCATTCTCATTCCATCATGCTCTGCGCTGCAGTGAAAGCAGACAGCTGGCCGGAAAAAGCATCTTACCTTGGCAAATGATAACTTGCCAGTTTGAATGTTCGATATCTTATAATTACAATGTGCCAATGTACTAATGCATAAAAGTCAGCCCTGAAGAGACTGAAACTGAAAAAATGTAGCTATAGGTCTCCTTACAGCAGAGATTTGCAAGTCCAACAGCACTGGTTCCTTCCAAACTGAGAACTTAAATTTAGAGAAAAATGCAGCAAACATTTCTCCAGTATCTACACACTGCTTGCTTCTCAAGGTTTCAATTATACTGTCTCATGAATACAAACTCAAGAAGCAAGAAAACATGACCATCTTTGAAGAGGCAGCAGAAGGAATATGAACAAGAGACAATATCACCCACCGAGACATGAGTATGACCTACAGAGGGCAATAAAAATATGTAGTATTAGAGGACAAAGCACTGGAAAGAAATGAACTGAAATATCAATTTATGATACAGAGGGTATGAAGCAAATTAAGGCTTGTACAAGCACGTGAGTAGCTGATGAGCTTAATAATTTGTGTTGGAGATTAAATTTTTTTTTTAAATATTATTATTTATAAAGCGCTCCCCTGCTTGTCACTTTTTGGTACTATAAATTGCTCTCAAGATTTTTGTAGAATAAACAAGTACGGTGAACAGCCGGAGAGTGGTTTTTAGAATCGCTCAAACAAATGAAAGTATGTGAAATACAAAAAATAAGACAGATGGGACATCTATACTGTAAAACACTAGCATGAGGGAAGAACCCACACTATATATCTTCAAGCCAGAGTATAATGAAGAGTTGAATGCTGTATGCCCTAAACTAACATAAAATAAAAAGCCTGTTCTCTACCTCCCTATCTGAAATGGGATGAAAATGAGCACTGCGGTCTTGAGTGGGGCAGAGGTTTATTGTTTTAGTTGTAACAAGATTCAAAGACTCCAGCAGAGCATACCCAGTATATACAGCCACAGAAAGGTATTCTGGGGGCCTGAAATGCGCCTTGCTCAGGAGTACGATACTAACTCGTACAAAAGAGGCATCAGAATCCAAAACCAGAAAGATACTGTGAACACTGTGAAAAGGCTTGCTGCCAGTATTTGAGTATTCTAGTGTATTTAACACATCTGAAGTCTGTATTTACAGAAGTTATCAGTTTAGTTGCTATTTGCTTGTATACAGAATTAAAATCATAGCTTAGTTTATACTGGTAAGACTACAGAATCCTTCCAGATTCTTCCAGAAGTAAAAGCAGCTATGTTCTTAACTAAACAGTGGTTTAGAAAAGTAGTAGGGTGTGCTCCAAGGGGCTCCTCAGCTATGGAAGCCTCCCACTGCTGCATGGAAACCAAGACCTGAGCTAGGACGAAGGGCACCTTTCAGATAATTAGATCTCAGTCCAGTGCTCGAAGCAATTCGCAGCAATTTAGGAGACCAACTGCTTCAACCTACATTAGATAGAGTTCAAAGGAAAAAATTAAACCACATGTGCTATGCTCATAACAGGCAGGCAGTAGCAAACATCTGGGCAGTAGTTGAAATGTCTGCATTAATAGTAAATAAACCATCTTATTTATTAGTCAAGGAAATGCTTGCTATCCTCTTCACTCAACTACAAATCCAAAAAGAAACAAAAAAGTGTTTGTGGCTACTACTCTTCTCAGCCTTGTCTTTTCTACAGGAATTTTATACAACAGAAGTAACTCCATGAACATGGGAACTAAGGAAGCTTGATTGTCAAAGGCTGGGGTAACTCAGCGGCTTTTTACCTGGGGTATATTACCAGTGAAAAAGGAAGCTTAGGCCTTTAACACACTGGGGAAAAAAAACACAAAAGAAACAGATATTAGAAATGTCATGATTGCAATAAATGCTTAATCTGGAAGTTGCATGATACCTGGTCACCTGAGTGGCTGAGAAATTTGGGGTTCTCTAATGTCAAATAAACTTCAATCTCTGAAAGGCGTTCTGCTCATGACTAAGGCAGGTACAACATCCCCTTCTCATGTGAATACTCTGTTGTCAAAAAAGGTAGAGCTCACTGTTTCCCTTTCATCATCTCATCTATTTTCAAGAGTCTTTTAGAAACCTGCTTTATTTGAGACTTATCTCACTGTCAAATGTAGCTGAAATTGGAAAATATGTTCACAATTATTAGTGGGAGAGATGCTCACAAAGAATGTGATACCATGGGCATCATTTACTTAGGAGACAAGAGGTGCTTCAGTTTTTAGAGTTAGAAAATAATTTAATAATTATACATTTATTCAAAACACCAGGGAAGTAGCGTAGTACCATACAAAGATATTATTTAGCAGGTATTATATAACCTTAGCAACCTCCTGTAAAAATGAGACATGCTCTAATAAGAGGCTGGATTTCATAACACCAGTATTTTCAAAATGTTTCCAGACCACCGCATATACCTTCTTATAGTGAGCTGAAAAAGAACGTTTGTGTGAAAAAAAGTATTAGTGGATAAAATAAAATCAGACCTGAAGTAGATTTCTAGGACAAAGTCATTCCATAGCTACTCACATATTCCATATTGTCATCAGCAGTCTCACTGTCCTTAGTAGACACATTTTAGAATATATATTCAAATGATAAAATTGCTGCTCTGTCACCAAGACAGTTGATAAGATGTTTATAGAGGAAGTATTTTTTATTTACTGTTACACCAGATTTTGAAATGCATCACAACAGCAAAAACCCATAACCAGTCTGAGCTTGGTGATGGGAATATTTTACCTTTTGTCACAGGAATCTGAATACCACGTCCAGACTCTAAATTTTGTAATGTGGCTTGCAAACCTGTAACCTAATTTTAAAAAGACGAGAGAACAAGAAAAGATAGTATGAAAACATTGCTTTTGAACTGTCTGTTCACAACACACAGCATTTATGTCTGCCTATTTAAGTAACAAATTCTATCTATAATTCTTTACTTTTCTGATTATCGCCTCCAAGTTATAAACATTACTCCTAATATGACATTTTAGAAAGGCCCAGTGAAAAAATGTGATAAAATACAAGCCATCCAGAATATCTCAAAATATTTTTACAGCTCTATTAAAACAATGCAGACATACAGAATACTAAGCATCTTACTGCACCATCAACTTTTAACCACTGCTATCACTGCACTGATCTTTAACTTAATGGCACAGTATCACATACAGCTTTGTCATAAGAAAATGCCACAGAATATGGTGTTATGGTTACAAAAAAGCCATCACTCCAGAATGCTTAGTTCATAACTAGATAGGTCTTATGCATGATCCTGAAATTTCATAGCACTGGAACTGTTCTATGCTTTGAACTCCTGATTCAGCATAACTGTGTATGGACAGTAACCTTTCTTTTTCTTTAGGACATTTTCTTTTACTTATTGAAGTTTCAAACACATAATCCTCAGTTTTTTAAAAGTAAGCCCTCGGGTGACCTGAGAAAAATTGGAAGCAGAGGAATGGAGGAAATGAGAGGTCAGGACTATTAGAAGAGAGTGCAAGCATGGTAAATTTCTTCCATGTTACCCATATATAATTGATGCTACTGCTGAAATGCAATGCATTTTGGGAGCTCCTCTTTTTTTTTCTTCCCCATCCTCTTTTTTTGAGCAAACAACCTATTGGTTAAACACATGCAAGAATTTTCTGTTCTTCATCCATCCTATCTGTGCCGATAGTAGCTCCTGCTAAAGGGACAGAATATCAACCTATACATCAGATAAGATTATAGGACTAAAATACTACTCTGTTATTCTATTCACAAGACAGAAATACTGTGTCTGATATCTTATTGAATTTTTTTCTAACCTACTAGGTCATTCCTGTACATATTTAGGAAAAAAATAAAATAGTAAGCAGTAATAAAGTTAAAATAAGAGATTTCTAAAGGCATAGATGGAGGCATATGAACCCGTGGGAATATCACACCTTTCCTCAAGTTGTTGACACAGAGTATAACAGCGTGTGCACATTACTGACTTACGTGGAGCAGCACTGAGCAAGTACAGACTGAGAACTACTACTCTGTGACACTATGTTTCACATACTTTCAATATTAACTTTTCACCAAACATGAAACTCATTAAAATATTCTGCTTCAAGCTATTGCATAAGTGAGTTGCTGTAACAGAAATATCCTACATATTTACCAAAGTAAAAACCAAAAGCATTCCTTACAGTGTTGCAATTGGTGTTCACCACAGTTTTACCTGCCCAACTGCTCTGTCTCTCTCCAAACTAGTCAACATTTTCTGTCTCAGTGTAGTCTGGTATTTTTCAGTCAACTGCTTCAGCACTGGTTCATATGATGCATAATGGGCCTTCAGCCTGTGAGCAAGAAAAGGACAAGTGATTCCTCAAAGATGAGTTAAATCAGAGATTTATGTCTGTGTAACTTTTTTCCTCCCCAAATAAAAGAATAGAAGTGCCAAAAGGTCAACAGAGAGGACACAAAGGTATTTAGTATGTAACCACTCAACTGGAATACCACAAGGAAAAAAAGAAGTCAGATCAGCAAGAGGCTTCATAGTTTGTTTAGTCCTATTTTTTAAAACAATACATCCAGTTTTGACCTGTTCTTAATCCTTCATACACATATTGTACATTAATTGTTGTTAACTTCCGTTTCCTTGCAGACAGATGATATTTCATTGGAGGAAAGAGAATTACAGCTATTCTCCAACTACCAACTAAGATCCTAATCTAGACAAAACAGTCATAATATGATTACTATTTTTCTTCACTGCGTATTACATTTAGAATACTTAAGCTCTTTAATTCTTCAGAACAAGTAGAAGTTAGATGTATAATCTCTCAAGAGAAACACAGGAGACTCAGCTTCAAAAATACTGCATTTTGCAAAAAGCTGACACAGGATAAGTCAGTGAATAGTGCTCTCTTGCATTAGTATGTATGGATTTCAAGGTTAAAGACATAGAACATGTAGTAGCCATTACATTCATTTGTTGATAACAATATTGGCAAGCCAAAATTCTGTGACTTGTTTTGAGCTGCAGATGTTAGCCGCTCCCCAATGTTAATTTAAAACAAGTGCTGGCATAAATGTTTGCCAAGAAGAGATTCTAAACTCAACTGTTCCACTTGGCCCAGTGATCTTCAGATGGCCAATATAAAAGTTCTACTTGTGGAGGGAAAGAAGCACAACAGTTAATAGAAAACTTGCAGAATTCCAGAATGACAAAATTAAGAAATTAAATATTATAAAATAAACTATTACAACTCAGTACCAATGAACTAGTTTGGGCTAACTTGCAACCAAAGCGAAATAGCAAATTTCATATAGGAAGTTCAAGATGTAAAGGGGCAGAAAATATCAGCTATGGGAATCATGACCGCAAAGTTTCTGACCTCAGTGTGACATGAGTTACCCTTAAAATGGGCAAGGGATCTAAACCCAGAAATCACTACATATATATGAAAAAAAAATCTGGGTAAAAGAAAATCTCATGTATATTTTCCACTATTAGAAATACTATGTATTTGTTAATACCACATCACACCATGGAAAATCTAAAAAAATCATTGGAATTTTTTTTAAGAGACACAAGCATTTAAGCAAACGGTCAGACAGAACTACTGTGTATCAGGACACTAAATGCAGCTAGCTTTACTTCAGCATTTCAAATTCCACAATGTTCTCTCATTACCAGGCAACAATTGAAGATGTTATCTTTAATGTTACATGTACGGTAACCAAAATCATTTTTTACCTTTTAATATCACAAATAAGCTTGTTTTTCTCCTGGACCACTCGCTTATGATGCATTCGATGGAAGTCACGTTCTTTCTGCATTTTTAGGAGAGCCTCTTTTGCTTTGCTATATGTAAACAGAAAATATAGGAGAGAAGTATCAGCCTCCTCCTACTAATTGCTCATCAGGGTGTGTTGAATACACAGAATTTTCAGATATGCGCATGCCTACTGCATTCAAGTTGGAAAGTTTTGGTAGCGTGCCCTGTGGTGGAGAACGTGTACTTCTGAGGTCTTTTTGCTGCCAGCTGATGTTACAAAGCCATGGGCACTCTTCACCATTACCTTTCCTCAGTTCCTTTAGATAGAATCTGAATTCTGGCATTATAAATCTCAGACGTGAACCTTACTTTAAGAACAAGGGGTGGTCTTGTGGAAGTACACATTCAAATGGTGGTCTTGTGAAAGTACACATTCAAATTACAGGCAATTAGAAAACAGTACTCTTGCTGTGGGTTTAAAAATCTACATGAAAATGTATTGCAACATCGATTTTGTAACATCTACATCTTGTTTGGAGCCCAATATAGTGGTACATGCTAGAAGGACACACAGAGAAGAATAACTATCCTTGCCTTGCAAATACACGCATTTAAAGAGCTTCTGGAAAAAATTGTGCTAGCAAAGTTCTAGCCTCTATTCAATCATGTCTGCAGCCTGTCCCCAGGCGTCCCCCTGTACGTGACAGCATGAAGGAAAAGGAATCCATTTAAATATTAATTGCAAACATACCGATAACCTGTTATTCTCTAAGCACATTCTACACATTACCATGGGACACCCTGAGATACTCTGCTCCATAAACATAAAAGAAGATACTTGTGTATATTCTGTACGTTTTCTCCTTGCTTTTACTGATATGAGTTTGGCAGGGAAGATTAGTAGATGAATTGTTTAACTGCAAAGGAAACTTGAAATTACCTTGCACAGAAATTAGATATTTGCTCTTTGCAAAAATAAAGCTCATTTCCTCTCCAACAGGAGTTGAAGAGTTAGGAAAACCACTATGACAGTGGAGTATGCCAAAATCACAGGTCCAGGAAGAGACCTGTAACTGCCAGTGCATTGTATTTAATTGTACAAATAATTTACATTTACTATATATGCATCTGGCATATTTATTACCTAAACAGACTACCAATCCCCACGGCAGACACCATGGCTACTCAAACCCCAGCAACAGGCATTGCGGTTACTCCAACCCCCATGACAGACACTGAGGCTACTCAAATCCCAGCAAAAGGCACTGGAGCTGAATCAGAAAACCAACCTGTGTCCGTATCAGTCACCCCTGCACCTAAGAAGAAATCTTGAGAAAGTCAGCTCATTTAGAAAGGGATGATGAAAAACCACAACAGTATTATATGCATACATTCATACGTGACTTGTTGCTTGTAGCAGGAACAGTTAGAAAGATCTGAATAAGAGCACAGTGAATTGATGCCACTCAGTCAAAGCTGAGAAACAGCTGGCAGGGAGACGGAAACAGGCAGGGCTGCCCCTGCAATAACACTGGGAAGAGCTCAAAGGAGGTCTGGGCATGCACATATTTTTGTGTATGCATGTGCACAAATACCAGAAGCTGTGAAACAGAGTAGCTGAGGATATCAATATGGGATCCAAAGTACAGATTATGATTCTGCTCAAGCTCCTATGAACAGCAAAAGATTTGAGAGGTAAGTACAGAAGCGGTCTCAGGATAGTTCTGTGAAACAACTCCATCATGACACCACTCAAAATCTGACTTGCCATAAGACCTTGAATATAAAACCTGCCCCTTCAGAGCTAAGCAGATGGCTTGTTCTAGGAGTAAAAAATGTTGCTACAGCCATAGCAAAGCCAATATCTGTTTCTTTTAGTTAAGATATATGTCAAAGACTGCAGGTCTCTCCATTTAAACTTTTCTCAAGCAAGAAGTTTGATAAAAATAGCAGAGGAGGGCAAGGTCCAATAAAATCAAGTAGGGATTTTCAAAGGTGAGTTACATGCCCTGTTCACACTGTATTTATGGGGAACTTTATTCCCCAACACACTGCAAGTTGTAGCCCTAAAATTTTAAACGAAATAAAGATAGTTTTGGAAAACATATACTTTGATGCTTTTTCTCTATCTAGGTTATATAGCACTTAGCAGCAAGGATGCCAAATGTACCACATAATTAAACAGATGCATTTAAACACAGTGCACAATACAGAAAGCGTGCACTTTATTTTTTCATTGTATAAGGGAGGAAATACATGCAGGAATGGTTAGATTTTGGCACAGAAATAGCGGATCCGCTGAGGATTTTATTGCTGGTGACAACACTAACAGTAATAATAAATATGATTTCCAGGATTGCATTATATTTTGACTGTTACTGTGGCTGTAAACTGGGTGTATATTTGTGAGCATGCTTCCAAAAATGAGGACAAAAATATACATGCAAATATTTAAACTTCCTAACTGAAGCCTGTGAAGAGTTACAAACCTCAGACTGTACACAACTTTCATTTCATCTACCTAACAAACTCCTAAACGTTTAAAGAACTTACAAACTCACAGTCCCTGTGATTAACTCAACCTTAAACCTGATATACCATTATGTTGTCTACCTACATGTTCAAATACAAGGCAATACAAAGGGTCTGGCCACAGGAAAACACCAAAATACATGGCATTCAAGCTATTTTAAATCATCAGATAGGCACAGTTTATTGTTGCTATGAATTTACAATCTATTATTCAACCTACAAGAAAATATCACTAGAGTATTAGATGCTTGAATGACACAAATCATCACTGAGGACAATGACTTAACTAGTCTCCTGCAAGAGTTAACAGTTTTCAGAGATGTTTTCAAATTTTCCTTGCATATTGGAAAGAATATCTATGTTTCCATTTGAGAAATATTGCAGCAGATAACATCCCTTATCAACCAATCAGGGCTCAACTGTAGTCTTCAAGACAAAAGAGAGACAGGGAATACACTTAAGGTATACTTTGACTACTGTCACATGGCAAACTGATGTAGAATTAGTTTTGATTTCTTTCATAACACAATGTCTGGTTTTAGAAATAATTTAAATAAAGATTAGTAGTGTATCTAAACCTTAAGGTAATAACTATCACTAGCTTTGGAGTAAAAGAATTATGCTGATCTTTATTCCTTTTAATGTATGAATTCAGGGATTTTGTTGCATCTCAAGATGCCTTCAGACATCGGACAACCTATTAAAAATATATATACACATTGTATACAGAAAGTGAAGCTGACTGTGATTTTCTCTAAGTAATGAAAAGCCACAGTGAAACCTAACCAACAGTCTGCAATCTACTCTATCTGCCCACCTATTTGCTGTGCAATGATGTAAATGCTATATTAAAATACCCAAAATCCAATTACAATTAGCTTCTAGACACTGAATATATTCCACCAATTGCTAAACAACATTAAAGCAGGATGTAATTGGTTTACAGTCATTTATCCCGGGCCCTTGTTCTGCCTAAGTCCCAAACACCCTATCTTTTCTGCACGATGGTTGTTGAGAGTACGCAGCTCAGAAATACCAAATGTAAAGCTTTCTTCAAGTACACTTCACAGCACTGTATCTCACAATGAAAGTTTCCTGACTAATTGTCATGGTTTAACCCCAGTCAGCAACTAAACACCACAGAGCTGCTTGCTCACCTTCCCCCCTCCCAGTGAGATAGGGGAGAGAATCAGAAAAAAAAGTAAAATTTGTGGGTTGAGATAAAGGCAGTTTAACAGGACAGCAGAGGAAGAGAAAATAATAACAAAAATGATAAAAGAGTATACAAAACAAGTTATGCATAATGCCATTGCTCACCACCCGCTAAGCGATGCCCAGCCCATCCCCGAGCAGCAATAGCTGACCCCCGGCCAAGTCCCCCCCAGCTTCTATACTGAGCGTGATGCCGTATGGTATGGAATAGCCCTGTGGCCAGTTGGGGTCAGCTGTCCTGCCTGTGCCCCCTCCCAGCTTCTTGTGCCCCTGGCAGAGCGCAGGGAGCTGAAAAATCCTTGACTAGTGTCAGCACGACTTCGCAACAACTAAAACATCAGTGTGTTATCAGCATTGTTCTCATCCTAAATCCAAAACACAGCACTGTGCCAGCTACTAGGAAGAAAATTAACTCTATCCCAGCTGAAACCAGGACACTAGTCCACAGAGCACAATGAGACTTTCTTTGCTCACAAATCCTTGGTTTCTAACCAGTCAATCAGCATTTCTTCAGTGCTCTTAGGCATTCTGTTTTCAGTGTAAGTGGTGAAGTCTCTCTAACAATACTTGATAACTCAAAACTGTCCTCCAGGTAATTTTGGCTCCTGCTGGAATACTTGCTTTATCATAGCAAGGGTACTGACTACAGTTATTGAATGTATGAACAAGAAAAAATGCTGTTAACAGTCACCACAGTGAATTAGTATAGACTATTATGATCAGGGTTTATCCAAAAGACAAAGGAACACAAACTCATGGTATGGACAGCCGAAATGCTCAATTTCACCCATTATTCCAAAAGCAGTACTGTTTTAATTCATAAATTATTCAAAACAGAGTGAAATGAATTTCACAGAAGTGCTGAAGTGTTAACATTAGTATCAATAAAAGCTTTGGAAGTTATCTGAAATTAAAAGGTTGAAAAATGAAGTAGTGACCATTAGCGCAAACCAAGTTTTACATCTACATATACCCCATTCTAATATTAGCAGAAAGACTAAGAAAATATAAATCTCCCTGTGAGTGGAGAGACGAGGCCTAATGTTTTTAATAGTGTTTTAACAAGGTACATGCAGAATAAGTACAGTATTTAACAGTAAATGCCAATGACTAGAATTTACCCACTTCTAATTTGTTTCATAAAGAATTGCCCTACATCTCACTGCCCTCTCTGGAATACCGAACAGCTGACATGACTCACTTGTTTACCACCAGAGCATTGCTATTTTAGGTTTCATCAACACTAGAATGTGAAAAAGCAGGGCATGGTTTCTGTTCATGGATTTATTTATTTTTTTAGCACAGTTCACTTAAGCGAGTGTTGGGATTTTTATTTAACAGATAGCCTGTAGGAACCCTGTGTATTGGCAATGTCTTTTCCCTCTCCTGCCTTCTTCTTATTGTGCCATATGATGCCATCTTTCAGCCTTTTAACTAGGCATCTGCTATAAAAAAAATTTCCTGGCACCCCCCACAGAGTATACAGACATTCTTATGGGGAAAACCCAACTCATTCATGACCATGGTGAAATGGTTTTGCACTTTATGTTCTTAAACAATCATGCAGCAATGCAACAAACACAGGAAGACTCTTATCAACTCATAATCCACCCAGATTATATTGTTATAGCATGTTCTACATCATGGGGAGGGGGGGAGGGTGTGTGGAGGGAGAAAGCCTGTTAAAATTGCTACTGGCGATAATAAATTTCAGAAGGGCCAGATTTCGCATTTCCTTCTTCTACCAGCATTACTGCTCTTTACTCTCCCACTCAAATGAGACACACAATCCCTAACTACCCATTGTCCAAAGGAGCTGCAGAATAAAATAATGCTTTCTATATGGCCCATCTCCCAGTGCAATAGTATATTTAGACTACACAATATTTGACTCAATTATTAAAGCTGTTTACTTAACTATTAGACTATGGTAAATTAATTTATTAATTTAAAATGTAATAAATCAAGATCATTGGAAAATAATTTAACTATCATTATCAGCAGCAATGATTATTTAAGATCTGAGTAGCTATTTTTCATAAAGGAACAATCTAAATGAAAATTAGTAGCTTGAGCAATCTGGAGGAAAATCAGAGATTGAGTTGACTTCTTTTTTTACAGCTCCGTATTTTAAAACTAAGCACTGGCAAAATCAAAGTGAGTGCATTATTAAGTCTCAGGGTAAACGCTCAATGAACACATACATGTGCAGACATACCATTCTTCAGAAAAGGCTGTTATGTGTAGTTCATTATTGCATCTCTCCATTATATGGGCTAAATATTTTAACTCTCTTATGACTGAAGTACAACTGACTTGTAAAATCAGCTACTAAAATACACACACAAGTATCATAAATTATGGTAATTTACACTGACATACCATTTACCACTAAGGCCAGAATGACAGATTTTTTCAATTAAAAAAATGAAGAATAAGTATATAGTGATTTTTTCCTATGTTGATGTTTTGTGGTAGCTGTAATTTATAGTACTGTATTTTAATACAAAATGTACATAACCATTTATTTTCTAGTTCCACATATTATACTCATGATTCTTCATAGTAATTTGTTGTGATTACTGGATATTGAAAATTATTTTCTATAGCCCAGTAAATACAAATAAAAGAAATTCAGATTTAGGTTTCTAATAGAGCTCAGAGAAAATTGGACTTTAATTATACATGCCACCTAGAAGTAAAAATATGTGCAGCCAGCATAACAAACAGGAACTTATTATTTCCATTAACTACTTGGGTTTACTTTATCTGGCCATTTACTACTGTATATCAAAGTTGCATTAAGATCAAATAACATACTTTGCAGCAAGTTTATAGTTTTCCAAATCCTTCCTCAAACGCATGTTCTCAGCCTCAAGTTGCTGGTTGTGGGTATACACAGTCGGAACCAACCCAGTATCTTCGGCTGTGAACACGCCTCTCTGTATGAGTTCATACCTAGTAGAAAAGAAACAGAGGTATTTCATTCCACGTTTCCTTTTTGCCACTTCACTGAAGTCTCCCTTCTCATGCTAGCATTTACCTAAACTAGAATCACAAAAATATTTATTGTCTCAAGGCATTTACCTCTTACGATCATCAACAATTAGCAATAGTACTATCCCACCACACTGTGTTCTATTTTACTGGTTTTAATTCAAAAATGCATTACTGTTTACTGTTCATAATAGTCAAAAGGCATGTCCTTATAACACAGTACTTCATTTGAAACAATTGTTCTTTTCCTTCCTTTCTTCCAAATAGCTTAAATAAGATTGGAAAAAAAATTATTGTTCAAATAACATTTCTATATACTCAGTCCTTTTTATCTCATATGCTCAAATATATGCAAGATTTTTTTTTTTGAGGACTCAAATAAGATGACAAAACTGCAGATAACCTGGATGACTGATTCTATGATCCACCTTCAACATGGAATGCAGAGCTCACCTAGGGAAATTTCTTCATTCCTTCCTGTTTACTTACGTTGCTCTCTCTTTATTTAATTATATTTACCAATATTTACCTATCTTACCAGCCCCCAAGAAAACATGATTCCGTGATGTAGAAGCCTGAAGGCTGCTTTAGTTAAATACTTATACAGACTAACTTGCATTTTGAGAAGTAAAAGAGAATCTGGAGCAGCACGTAATGCTGTGTAGCAACCTAGGAATCTCTATAGCCCCTGTCAATAAAGTCTACTCAGTCAGTCTCATATCTTTTAGGACTACCCATCTTTTGGTACTATGTCAATGAAAGCTAAGAATACTCTAACAGGCAGTAAAAAGGACATAGGCATTGACACCATTCATTTTAGGCTTAATTTAAAGGCATTTAAATAGACAGCAAGTGAAAGTACCCAAGTATCTTCTGTACCCCCCGCCCAAAAAAAAAAAAGAGCAGTGATATTAAAAATGATTCAGAAAGCTAAATTTGATCAAAAACCCATGACTGTCACAACACAAAATAAATGCTTCTGAAGAATCATACCTGATCAAGGAACAATTATAAGCTATCAGTATTTGTCAAAGTATTTCAAAAGATACCAAGATTCAAGTCTACATATATAAGCATAAGATGCTGCCCTGCAAGCAGACATTGCAGAGGTGATTCCAGAATCCAGTACAAGTTTGTACAAAACATCTATTTCTTCTCTACTTCTGTCCTGGAAGACAGAAGAGCAACACCTTCAGTTGGTAGGAAGTTTTATAGACTCACTGAAGACAAAGACATTGTGCGCTAATGTAGCCATGATATCAGTTCAGCACAGATTCAGTGGAGCTATAAATAATTTGTATCAGATAAAGACTGTAGCCACACAATCTTCTTCCCTGCTGATCTTCACTGCAGCTGGAAGATGTTCTGGGTGGGAACTTGCCAGAAGGCGTAATAGGAACATTATTTGCATTTTCCCATGAAAAATATATTGAATCCATGAACTATTTTTTCCAAGTAATACAGAAGTATGAAAAGAACAGCAGTAATTAGAGCTAAAAATTATACTAAATGGTATCTCCTGCACTTGGACACAAGCAGCAGATTTGACACTTGAAGACAGCAAGCACAGCATTCCTAGATCAATAAAACATGTTGCAGAAACAAAAAGTGTTTGTAGAACAAGGGATTCTTGACAAGCAACTTCTTCTTAACATCCTCAAAAAAAAAATTAAGGGGAATGTCAGAAACTCTTGCATCCAAATGACTTCCTACATTCAGCTACATACCTGCATTCTGTGGATACTTCCAGGAATGCTCATCCCTATGACTTAAGCTGTCACTCACATTCACCACCAGTAGAGAAAGGTTTTTGAAGAGTTAAACTGAACTTGTCCAAAGCAAAATTCATTCTATCATCACTGTTTTCTTAAGTAAATTACAGTAGCGACAGGCTTAATACTAAGAAAAGAAGCTTAATCTTCCCCCCTCCTCCCCAAATAAACATTGATGGATGAGCAGGTACAACTCCTATTGGAAATATCACAAACAGGGGCACTTCTCATTGCAGATGACCACAACTCTACATACTCCTTTACTTGCCAGAAAATTTTTTCCACTGAATGCCCTTACTGCACCTCATGAAAACCATCAAATTTCTGCATGAAGACCCATCAGACATGGATAATTGATGAACTTAGCCTCTGGCAGAGCTAAGAACTCTGAAAGACAATTTTAATGAAATACAATTAATACCAATAAATTCACTATGCCCTTGTCTAAGAACACTACTAAAAATGAAAGCTTTTGTGCATGTAGCAGAAATGGAATAGAAAGCCACACAACAAAATTGCACTGTGAAATCTCATTATCTTTCATCAACCTAGTCCTGTAAAGCTTATAGAACTCCTACATACCTAGCCAACTGCCAAATAGCTATTGTTCTCACTTCTTTCCATTATAGAAGGGAACTCTGATGCAAATTAAATTAGCTAGTTCCATGCACACACAGGTATTTTTCTAAGCTTTTCAGAACAACTGAGTTATTATTCTTGAATCGCTATTTAAAATTAATCAAGCATCTGGAAACCTAAGGAACAGATGGTCAGCTATGATTTTATGATCAAAGCCCAGCGCAGGCTGACTAAAAATAATACATTATTACTATATACATTACACAGAATTCAAGTTCCTAAGAGTTGTAAAGGAAGCAGATTGCAGAGAGGCCCTGCAATATACTAACTGGTATGTAGCTCAGGATAACCCTTTACCAAGGGGAAACTCACCTAGAGATGCGTTCAGGGATTAAAATGTCAAGTTTTAGCTTTTACAGGAACTTCTCACTGAAAATTATAATTCCAATTGGTAACCTCTTAAACAGTTTCAACAGAAGGCTAAGAAAGAAACGAGCACAGAAAAATAAAGCACCTTTTTGCACTAGTGTAATCCTCCAATCTATTATGGCACATGAGTAGAAAATCTGTATTATGTTATGCTTGTTATGCAGGCAAGAAAGTAGATATGTCCACATGGCTTTCTGCAAATAAAACTTGAGGTTACTTCACTTGTGTTTGGAGCCAGATCTAATCCAGAAACTGCACCTGTTTTAGCATGATGCTGTCCTGGAACTGATAATCCTTGTTTCTCTCGGGACTTACGAACTCAGAGTACAACGTACATTAATGTGACCATTTCCAGGCCAAAGAGGACACGGAACAGAGGAAACTTAGGTCTGCCTGAAATAAGCACATTGTTTCCACTGTCTTCAGGGAGTTGTGACACGGAGGATCACAACTTATATCCATTTTCTTCATTCTGCAGAAAGGAATTTTTTTTCAATGAGTCTACCTTTATGCTCAGAGAAGATGCAGTATGTCTAGTTGCATGTGCTCCGTTATGCACAACCCAGGCAACCTTTGCAAGGCATACGCAAGACAGGCATAGCTTTTAACCTTGCTTGGTCATGTAAGCTTATTAATAATTGTAACCACATCAAACAGAAAAGAATTACCAAGTCATATTTCCATAAATAGTCTGCAGCTCTCCTTTTACTCACAAGCTGAAACACTGCCAGGTCTCTAGGAACGCTTAGTCAGCGATTACCAGTCCAAAGATTGTGCTAACTAGTCACAGTGGTAGCTCCATGCATATGTGTGAATGGCAAATGATTCATTTGCTCATCAGACTGGCAACATGCTGCCAGCAGCAGTGTGCTCCTTGGGATTAGGAGATACAGACTGTCAGATGCATTAATTTACAGTTGATCAGCCCTTGCGCTTCATACTCCAAACCTGTCAATCCAGTACCTTTAATAAGCAACAAAACCACTATAAAGTCTTGTATATTAAAGGAAGAGAAAAATTTAATGGTAAATCAGATAATTAGACTTGAATGATTTTTTTAGAGTAAGTTCCTTAAAGTACAACTGGAAGAAAAAAGTGTATGTGCAAAAAAAACTATGCAAGTAAAAAAAAAATCACTACAAGTGTGGTAAAATTATTCATTACATCATAGAAAGAGTGGGTTTGGCTTAAACCATAATCAAATCATAACATTTCATACAGCTGGATAGAATAACAGAATGTTTTCTCAAACTCTGCAATAAATACAGATAAATTTGGTCCAATTTAAGTGACCTTTAGATGTCAGACAATTATTTCAAAGCAAGCCTTTTGACAAATTTTCTCTACATTAATTAATTTCTCATTTTAAATTCCATTAGTACTTGATCACCACAGCATGAGAGCAAGAGTGTCGTCCCAATACATAATGAGGAACTTGAGTACACTAATCTGCTCTTGCTGTCATTAATATTGTAAGTTATCTATTTCAAACCAACATGAAACATTTTGAAATAAGGTATTAATGCAGCAAAAGTCTCAATACAGTAAGATTAGATCCTGACATGCTGAGCTCATTTGTAATACTACTGAAATTAAAAATATTACTTATAGTGAAAAAAAAAAATGTATAATAAGGATTTACATGATAGGGCCTGCTAAGACCTGCTCTTGCTCTGTTAAAAAAGCAATTTGAATTTTGCCATTGATATAAATTCATGCCTCAAAGGAAGCTGTAGTTTCGTAAAGAGGTTGCTATTTATATCTGTCTACTATTAATTAATTATTTTTCCATAAAAACTGTTAAACTTTTTCAAACTTAACGCTATTCATATCTGTTCTTTTGTTGAAAAAGAACACAGAACCATAGTGCTCCTTATCTAAGGACTCATTTAAGTCACATTGTTATGCTATTAAAAACTAGACCATTATTCATTCCAAAGGCAACACCTGACTGGTGAGTGCTACACTAATAAGACCAAGGCCTTGCAAACAACAGCAATGACTTCCTCACTAGAGAATATTTCTAAGAAAATGTAAAAGCTTCAAGGCTTTTTGTAGGAAGAAATAAGATGTTTCTAACTTTTCAAATTTACTAATTTTCAAATTAAATGATTTCAGAAGACATTATTAACAAATCTTTGAACCTCTGATGTTTATAAAGACTGACTACAAGATAATTCAGAGAGGTGTTTCCACTTCTCAAAACCTCTCCAATGTGACTTGCAGATTCAAAGCAAGCTTGTCACTGAAAGTATTTCAATAGAACTTTATGACAAGCACAATCGTTTGCTCCAAAATAATTCAGCTCTCCTCTCAAGCTTTTGCAGCACTTCTAGCACATCATTCTTAATCAGTATTTTAAAAAGTATACACCCTGTGGGATTCCATATACGAAAAGAGTGGTGGAAGAAGTGGAGTACTTAGACAAAGCTCCATTTTTAAACTTCTGCAAGAAGTACAGACAAAATCTCTGCAATCTATAAAAGTTAGGGCAAAGATGACAGCAACAGCTCCAGAGTTTACTCTTCTGATTACTATATGAATTACATTTTTAAAAGAAAAAAAAAACTAACCAACCATAGTATTTTGACTGATGTACCAAAACTTACCAGGTATCAAAAAACGTGATTATTCTGCTTCAAAATGCAAGGTACCTATGATGAATGTCCAAAAATACCCAAACAAGTAAGGTGAAAATACTACACCACACTACAAAACACTCAGTTTTTAAGCAGGCACCCAGGTTCAGAAAAGCCAGAAAATAAAGCCACATCATTTCTCAGCACTGCTGAAATGAAGCGCTGGTCATTTTGCATTGGACTCATTTGACCCAATGATGACTTCTGCGCTGCAGCTGGTTTGTAGGTTTCGTTGGTAGTCAGTGGAGAGCAGAATATACTTGAAAAAAAAATAGGATGTAGTTCATCCTAAAGGAGATGGCTTAAGCAACTGAGATGAGTTGCACCCTGAAAGTGAGTATTTCTTCTCACTGGTCACAAAAGACACCTCAGGTGGCCACTTCAGGCTTGTAAATGCCTAGAGTAAGGTGAAATCCATACAGTCCTTCAAAGGTACCTGTTTAGGAGATCCCTCGAGTCAGCTTTCTCGAAAGTCTGTCCTTAAAACAATGGTTTGCATCCTCATTCTCAACATGAACATAGTTATTTGTTAGAACACTACGTATTTAAGAATGACTTCTACTCAGAAGAGTTTTCTGGAAATATATCCTGAAATACTGGAAATACTTGAATCCTGAGCATCTACTTCTTAATTCTCAAAGTAACACAGTCACTTAAAATATTTTACCATTCAGTTTGGAAGCAGTTAAGGGTTCTGGACATTCCCAATCTGACCAGGAAATTGCAGAAGAAGTCATCCATTGCCTCAGGTATTTCAGACACTGATTTCTCGGAAGTCAGAACTGATTGCAAAGCCTGAAATTAAAATTTGATAATTGTTATTAAACCTACAAGAGAAGTGTCATATTCATACCTTCTATTTCTGAAGTCATCTAAAGTCACGATCTACTGGAGCAGAGCTGAACGTTTCCCTTGTCTTTATTGACCAGATCTGTAATCACTGATCCTTCTAATATCAAGGTCTGTGAAATAACTCAAAAAATCACCTGATTTAAGCAAGTATTCTGAACCTGGCATAATCTGATATGGACTTGAAACTATTTAAACTGATGGATGATCTTCTGTCACTGACCACAGAGAAAACATTACTTCTCATACTCCTGCACCCTTCAGCAACCTTCAAAATTACTGATGAGGAAAGTCAGTACACCTAATGAAAAATGCAAAAGTCCAAGGTGACAGTAAAACAGCTTATATTCTTTTTGTAATGACGCACGCAACGGAAAGACTGAAAGAACGGCATCTCCATTAGATCTCTTAGGAAGTCTCACAAAGATCAATTCTCCCTTTTCTTCTCCACATCCATATGTAGACACTGAACAAAGCTGCCAGACAACTTTGCTACAAGTGTTAGCAGAACGCAGATGGTGCACCGAAGCTTCCTATGCAGCTCCTCCAGTGCCATCAAGATAGACAGCTATTCAGATAAGATCAGTTCATGGGTCAAGCACTGTTGCCAAAAGCAGAATCAAAACAAAACAGAGCAATCCTACTACAGACAAAAAGAAAAAATTCCCTTTCACAGCATTCTGTTGCAATGCAAATTCCTTTCTTTCACCCAACCTTTCAGCCCACTCAATGCATAGCCTGATATTAAGTTCTCCTAGAGAGATTTCAAGACGCAAGGAGGTATGAAAAGAGTAAACTATGGCCCAGTCCCACTACCCCCCTGCAAAAAGCATTTAAAGACAACCAGATGAGAGAGACTGCCAGAACTTGGCAGCCAAACAGGTGGCCTCAATTAATTCAGACTTCAAATGGATTACAGCAGCTTGACATACCTAAATATGAGGGTCTCCACATTTGGGAACTCCACACGGGCACAGTGCTACAATGGGATTACTCAACAACACAGGCTAAGACAAGATACTGCGCATGCCCGTCCTCCTGGTGAGAGGATGACAGAACAAACCTGGGCTTGACAACTATCACTTAGTGCGCTCTTGAAAGAAACTGAGATTTTATGATAATGTGAGCTACAGGTTATTAAAAAAAAAAAAAATCACTGTAGGGAAGAGGAGTAGAAACAGCTGCCATACATGCCTACCTTCTTTTTTTCATTTCAATACTAGCAAAGCTGAAAAAAATTCCAACGAGATATTCATCAAGACATACTAAAGGCCGTGACTGCAAATTATTTAAAAAAGAATCTGTAGGTCAGGGATTTTTGATAATTCCATCCTTTTATGGCTTATTCATGTCCTTAGTGGAAGCTCTATCAACATGACTGCATAAATTACCTGGAGATAAAGGCATTTCTCTCAATGAATTAAAAACACACAGCATTCCCTACACTGGAAAATCTCATAGCTATTTTGTATAATACAGAAAATGTTGTGTTTAATCCAAGCAACCCATCTAATATAAACAGAAAGAATTGTAGATGTACAATCAAGGCCATGTAACACTGTATTATGAATAATACAATATGCCAAGTGCAATGTAATATTTAGCATATTTTCATTACCAGAGATACATTACATCAGACAGGTCTATTTTCTAATTGTGGTAATACAAGAACTAAAGAGAGTATGTCTGCAGACATGCAGCTGCATCCCTTTTCTTGCTTCTTTTCTTTCCTTATTCTAAATGAGGCAAATGACTAGTATTGTTACTTGTAGTTTCCCAAACACATCTATAAAGCCAGTCTTCGGAAGAAATGACATGGCTTGGTTCCCTTACTAAATGGAAATATGATAGGAATTCATTTCATCTGTGCAGAAGAGAATTTATTAGCTAGATACTAGCACTGAGAATCACTTCAGGAACCAAAGCTCGAGCAGGGAACAATATATGGAAAAATAGATGCAGTCTAAGAGGCACAGTGTTGGAACAGGGCCTGAGGAGACCTGAAGTAAACTCCTAGCTGTTCTGCAGAGCTAGTTTAGTTAGAAGGAGAGTGATACTAGGCTAACCACTCTAACTTAATCTTAACCTTGGATGACTACCCACAGAATGGGATAACAGTAAGTTTTTGTATATATTTAGTGATTTAGAAATGAGGAAAATACAATCTATAATTCAGGTGGTGCAAACAGACACCCTATAGCAGCGATATAGACAAAAACACCTTATTAAAGGATTCTGACCATTAAGTCAAACTGAACAAACTAAATATTTGCTTTGTTAAATATTTGTTAAATATTTCTTCATTAGTTTTTTTTAATCGAAATCTTCAAAACATTGAGTGCAAGGATTACAAAAAAAAATTGTTAAGAGCTTAACCTTAAGGACTTCTACAACACTGGCAAGAATTTCTGTCCAATGAAGACAGACGAACACCAAATAAATTAATGATTTCTCTGGAAAACAAAGTAAGATGTTCTTACAAAACTTACTAAACTATAAAATAATATAAAAAGTGAATTCAAGGCTTTTTAACACACTCAAACAAGTTTAAAATCAAACCTACATAAAATATAAGGTTACTGAAGGACAATGTAACTTCAGATTATCATTTGGGATATTAAGCAAAAGAGATCCTGGAATGGAAGTGTAATAGCTGTAACTACTGAAGAAAGTATTTCCAACAGTTTTCTTTTGTGTGTGTGGTTTTCCAGAAGTTCTGTATCCTTTTCCTAGGGTCCCTATTGGCTGAAGATTTTTTCATATGCAAAATATTCTATTACTTGTGTTTAAAAATTATTTATCTTACTTTACAATGTGTCAAAACAAGGCCAGAGAAAAATCATGAGTTGCAACTGAAAAGGACAAATGATGACTGGAACGGGAACAGTAGGCAGAATCACTGCTATCCAAAGCATGCGTTGCCCAGCACAGCCGCGTTTTGAACCAGCTGCCATTTCACCTCCAAACTAGGGAAAAAATGAAATTTTCAATTTTCAGATGGAGATCAGAGCTCCATCACCTGTTGAGATCCAAACAAAAACATGCACTGTAACTGGTGAGGGAGCCTCAAACTCCTTAAAGACCACTAGTTTCACGGCACCTATACAGAGATCCAGAAGGAAAGAAAACATGTCTCCATATCCCCTGTAAAAACATAGCTTTAATTCCTACACCCTAATTTTATTTAAACAAACAAACAGTGAATAGCCCTTTCTCTCCTTTGCTTATGTTTGCTCTTCTTCATTTAGTGATAAGTGCTAATTGCTTTGAAAGGAAGTTTGAAAAGAAGCATTTTTCTTAATTTACCTGGTTATACTTGATCTTTTCACAGTGTAAAAGAAACTGTAGTTACTATAAATATCCACAGTTTTTAAATTGAGTATCTGCATGTGGCAAATTGCTTGAATATTTCTGGATGCTCACTTGATCTGTGCCTTCTCTATATAATTTCTTTTCTGAACCAAAAGATTTGTATCTAATACTGAAATGCAATCTTCAGTACAAGATCAGGTATACAAGTTACTATGAACAAATAATACACATAATCACTTAAAAATGTTTATCACAGAGTAGCTATTCCAGGATATGATTATTACCTAATTTAATCTATTTTAGCCAAGATTAGAAGCTAGTAATTGAAAAAGCGTACCAATTATTTCTCATGTGAATACAGCCTTCTACTATGCTGCTTAGCTCAGAGTTTGGGTATTGATTTAATATTAATTCACAGGAAACTGTGCTTCTAACTTGGGTCACAAAGAGCATTCAGCAGCTCTTGGTTTTTTCCAGTGAATTAGCATCAAACAATCTAGTTACTGAGCCTCACAAAATATACAGTGAGTCATTATGAAAGCTGTCAAGGAACTAGCAACTAGTGTATTAAATTCACGTCTTTCTGTCTAAAGGCTGGAAATATTATTTCAGTTTCAAAATTACAGAAAAAATGAAACCTCCAAATAATGACTCAAGAAGCAAGCAGACAGACATCTGTTAGCATCAGCACAACTTCAAAGAGAATTTGAGTTTAAGCACACGCTCTTCTTTTGTTTTAAGGAACAGTAACACTTTCTTCAGTTTGATTAAATGGGATAGATATTAGCATATTGTTTCCTACCACTCAAAGTTCAACAAATCAACAAAGAAGTAAAAGATTATTTAAATATAGCACTGTCAAAAGATCAATAGATCAAAAATATTCTTCCTTGGTTTACTTTTCATTTGAATGTCAACTCACACAGTAAAACAGACATAAGGTCAGTTATCCCTAAAGAACACTAAGAATTTCTGCTAATTGGTTAACATTAAGCATGTTCAGTCTTTAAAACTTCTGCCATCTTTCCCTTAGTTCTCAGGCATATTCAGTTTCAAACACATAAGACTCCAGTATTGTCAGTTTCCATTCAAAGTTTGATCTAAAATACAAAATCGACACGCACTAGTACAAAAGAAAACGCACATTTTTCCTCCATTTTGATGTTAAGAATCATTCAGCTAATTTTAGATAATTTTATCTTTTCATTTTTAATCATTTGCTTTTGTAAAACAAAGACTAGAACAATAGCTTACTGATGAGGCTATAAGATAGCGGTGATATTAGAAACACAGCAGGGAAAAGCACTTTTCCATTAGATCGTTATAAGCAAGTGAATTCAGGTAAATCGTAGTTTGGAAAATGCAATATAACAATGCCATTGTGTAACACTGAACTACTACATGACTGTTTTGAAAACAAGCTGTAAACATAAGATGTTTCAAGAACTAATTGTGTGAAATGACTGATAATTTCATTAATATTTTGATTTAACATAGTTTAACAGCCCGTTCTTTATTTTCAATATATGAACAATCTTCTTCAGCAAAGTATTCGAGTACAAGCTTCTATGGGTCTTAAGCACATGCAGTTTCTGTCCTGTGTCAGGGATCACACTCTCATTCGATCTATACAAAGAAACAAACCCTAAAGTACTGATACATTGTAATACCATTAATGTATTTTAAATAATCTATAGATAGATTTGTTACATGTATTTGCAATATCAGGTTGTTTATGGAACATAAAATGAACAGAAGTTAAAGGAAGATGAAACCCAGGAAACACAAGTTGCTTTTTCCACTGCAGCATACCCCTAGAAACTTCTAAAAAATAAGCAGCAATCTTTTCCACACAAGTATTTCATAATTAAAATTGTCATGTGAAAATTTTAAGCCACTAATGCCAACTGAATTACAGAGAGTCTTAGAATGTTTAGGAAGTTCTTACTAAAATTTGGGCATCTTCAGCCTGTTCTTGAATAGTCTGCAAAGCCTTTGGCAGATCCTCATCATCTTCCTGAAGACTAAATTCATCATCTGCTGGAACCTAAATGAAATTATTTAAAGCTTGGTATCAACATATTTTATACATCTTTCTTGCAGAATACAACAATTTCCACTTCCAGTACAACTACTGAAAATAATCTCATTCTTGTTAAGATAGTATTTTGCCATATTTAAATAGAATTTATATTACTGAAATAAAATAATACTACTGAAATAGTAGAAAATAAATTTAATAAAATAATTACTGAAATAAAATAAGCTGAAACACCTAAATAGAAACTACCTGCATCTTTGAAAAAGTCTTAAACATTCAAATCAAAGTAAAACATAACAAATCAGACACTAAATCTTCTCTTGAGGAAGCTAGCATCATCACACTTTTTATAAAGGCGATTCGTGTCATTTCTCCTAGGATTTTTTTCTGACTGATGAAGTAAAACAAAAGAATGAAACATGAATACTCTACCACATATATCAGAAGATTATTATTTAGTAAATTACCTCTTCATACTGATAATCATCTTTAGAGTCATCTGTTATGGTAAATTCTGCAGATTTTGTTAAGTCTGAAACAGCTGAAGCATGTGATGACTTCCAACTTAAAAAAAAACGTATTGCAAACCAACCATCTATAAATCTGTTATCACCACCTTCACCCTTGTTCTTTTTGACACAAGACTTTACACTTTGAAGGCTTCTTTCAGCCCTTAGAAGAACATGCCCAGCTCCAGTGAAAACATGTGCAGAGACAGAATTTAGATTCAAAGTTTTCATAGCAGGTTTAAACACCATTAAAATTTGCCTCATCAGATCTGTCAAAGTTAGAAATCAGGCACTGTTCAGAGTTAAACAGTGGCTAAATTCTGCTCTCACACAATCCTCAGTTTTCATAGGGGTCTTACTGCACTGAGACTTCCACAGACTTTGCGCTTCTAAGCATAACTAACTTCATGCTCTCAGAGAATGGCTTTTTTTATCAAATTCAGATGTACAAGTTCAAATACGAACATCTGAGATCAAACACTGAATACTAGAGGACCATTTACTGAAGCTGATACAAGTGCCTTAATTAAAACACAGCTACTATAAAAATATAAGGAACTTTCAAAATGTAAGAATTCATTTGGAAATTATCTACAGTTCCTTCAGATGCTTTACAGTCAAACTTTTCATTAAAAATAACTACAAATGGTGTAAAATGAAACCCAAATACACATTTTTTTTTCATCCACTAGCCTCACAGCCCATGAAAGTATAACAAATATGTTTTTAGCACAATGCTCTGTTGACAGTTTTCCTAGGAAATCAGTTAGCCTACAAATGACCCATGTAAATAAACCAGAAATTAACTTCTGAAGAAAAGCTGGCAATTCACTACTTCAGACACATCAAATTTAAATAGTAACTTCTATATGAAAAGAGAAAAAAAAAATGCATGATTTTCCAGCTTTTCATCATTTCCCAAATCTGAATTATTCTCCTAAAAACCAGGCTTTTTGCTACAGTTCTCACAGTACAATATACATGTAAAAGTATCATCTGCATTCAAGTCCCCAGCATCACAGCATCAACAAAACTATCAGTTAAATTGTAACCATCTAGAAGGCTAATGGCTGAGGATCATGTCCCAAAAAAGGATAACCACCACTTGTTTTATACAGATGTGAGGTTTGAGATAAAACTTGGGAGAGATATCATTTTCTCTTCTAAACTAAAAAAACAAATGGGGAAGTCATTGAGTGAATAAAGGCATAATTTTCAGTAGTCAAGTCAAAGCACATCTGTATACCTCCAACTGCCCAATTACACTACAAGCTTACTATAAAACTTGTACATGTAAATAGGAAGCTGGCACGAAAGCTTCTTAAGGATATCCTACCTAGGCTTAGTACATGAAAGCAAATGCCTGTAATACATGTGCACCCAAATTTACTTCTTGAATTACTGCATCATCAACTGCAGATGTAGAACACAGGACTTGAATTCAAGTCACCACCTCTCTGCATCTCAAATTTCACTCTCTGCAAAAGTTTCACTTTCTAACCTGATTCTGGAATGTTTAATTCTAAAACCTGAACTATGCAGAAATTCATCTCCAAAAAAATGTTTACTCTGTTTTCTTTCATAAGAAAGCAAGCAAGAGACCCTCAAACTACTAGATTTAACAGGCCTAGGTCTGTTCTCTATTGCACCAGAAGAAATCTGGGTTAACTCTTCTGACTTTAACAGGAGAACAAAAAAAATTGTACGGTTCAACGAATGTACCTTTTCTCAGCATGGTACTCCAGGACCACATGCGGGTCCACCAAGGTAAGAAAAGAGAACGGAGATGAAAATAGCTCATGTTGAGGCATGACTTTCAAGAGCTAACCCAACACACTTGAAATAACGATGAGGGACTCGAGCATCAGGCTACCTTTCAATTGTCTGCCTGCTCCCCAGTACAACAGGAACGTTTTGCTTCCTTGCATCAGTGTCCGACCATATCCTAATGAAACGACTCCTAATTCCTCGACTTTGTTCCCTCAACTCAGAGGGAGAAAAGTTCACCTGAACTGCTGATTATGTATGAAAAGGAAACTACAGCAAGGCGGGAGTGCAAAGCAGCAGGAATAGGTTTCCTTTATTGTTTGAAAAAGCAAGGAGGATGCTTGCAGCAGGCAAGTCAAGATGAAAAGACACAGTAATATTGTCTGACTAGTCAGGGTAATGTTCTAAAAAGCACTTTTTTTTTTTAATTAGATCAAGATATGCTAGCACTAGCTAGCTGACTACACATTCTCTCTTTAAAGAATGAGACTTTAAAAAGTGTGGTCATGTTTGCATAGCATGAATATTTTGGGTACAACATTTCTTGTATGAAGCAGGGGACGATTTCCCTATATGGGCAGTAATTCTTCATTACTTTATACCACAGTATTTATCAATTTAAAATTAATTTAAATAAAGTACATTTAAATAAAATACATCACACCGTGTTGAGCAATTTGATCAGAGACTATTTTTTCTAAAGCTATCTTTTCCATGGGCTACAAATGATCCTTCCCACCACCTTGACTATTTTTCTGCATTTATCAAATCTTTCAATGCAGACAGAAGTGTCACTGCAGTATACCCTCGATTAGTAAAACACTTTCACACACTTGTTTTTTTCCTGAATTTTCTACCGACCTGACCATCCTTGCGAGCCATTATAGTCTAAACTGATGTGTCATTGCAAACACTGTGCACAGACTAAAGCGTTACTTTAAAAATCCTGATTATTTTTTTCCTCTTTTTTTCCAAAAATCATAGCCAGGTACAGAATAAAAGAGAGGAATTTGATTTTAAGACTACTGTGTTTTTGCAACACCGTGTCGATTATTTTAACACATGCAGTGCTTTGAGCACACCACACTGAAAACAGCTGGGCAGTTTCAGTGAGGTAGAAACTGAGGCACGAGCTCACTAAGGCCAATCTCCCACTTTTTTTTTTTATTGCTTTTATATTGGCTTACATCTTGATTCTAGCAAGAGAGGAAAAACTAAGGTACTTGTAGGGCCTAACACTTAAGCTCTCAATATTTAGCCTCTAAAACAAAGGCTCGCAGGGTCTTCTTGATTTGGCAGCTCGCAGGTCCAACACAGAACAGATAGAGCTAGTCTGGCCTAGCGACAACACTAGCATATGGGTCATCTGACCAAAAATTACACATTTAAAAGCCGTAAACTCCTAACGTAAATTACCACAACTCAATTGTGAAAAGAATTCGAACTGATTTCCCCCCCCCTCCCCTCTAAAAGCCACAGCAAATAAAATTGTTTCTAGGTTATTGTATCACAATCTCTACATCTTGGTCATACACAGTACTACAGAAAAACACAACTCTCTAGCCAGTTACTGCGTGTGGCAGGCACTGGGAATTCAAGGAGCGCCTTTTATGACGGCACATTACGACTGCGAGCCTTAATGACAGGGCTTGTCGCTCCTCCGTAGAGGAGCATTTTTATTTTTTTTTTGCATTGACTGATCAACAACTAAAACAAGAGGCAACAAGAGACTTTCACTGCCGAATTTTAACTCTTTCTTCGACTGCCCCATAAGCGGGGGAGGATAAAATAACCCGGCTTTTCCTAAAACAAACATCCCGTTCAAGTGAGCAAGACCCTACCGTCCCCGCGGGATAAAGCACCCCGCCTATTAGCCCTTTTCTGCCTCCAGGGGCAAGAACTCACAAAAAGCAGCAGCAAGGCGGGCGGGGGGGTAGGGGAGGTGGGGGTTTGGCTCCCCCCCCGCCCCGATTCAGTGAAATAACTTGTTAACCCGCGGGTCTCCCGCTGGGACGGTCCTGCCCGGCTCCCAGCCAGCGGCCCAGGCAGGGCTGCACGCCGCCCTCGCCCCGCCGAGATCCCCCCCGCCCGCGACGGGCACGGGCAGGAGCGCTGAGGAGACCGCCCCTCCCGCGCCGCTCAGCCCCCTGAGGCGGGGAACCGGCGGGACCCCAGGGCGCCCCGCGCTCCCCAGCCGCCCGCCTCGGACGAGGAGGAGGAGGAGGAGAATACTCTGAGGGAGGAAGGATACTCTGCAGGCAGAAGGACGCCTCAGAGCCCGCCGCCTCCACCTCCTCCTCCTCCATGGCCGCTGCCTCCCCGCCGCCGCGTCCTGCCGTTGCCGGGGGCGGCCTCTCGCGAGAAGAGGCGCGGCGGGGCGGCGGCGGGCACAGACCCCCAGCGGCGGTTGACTTGCCTGCGGGTTGATTCAGCGCTACTCACGCTCCGCGTTCTTGCCCGCCCCCGGAGGTCGCAAGGGGCGCCGCCTTCAAGTCGAGGCGAAGCTTCTCACGCGTTTTACTGTGGCGAGGGAGCGGGCCCGGCGGGGACCGTGAGGAGATGTCCGCCAGGCTGAGGCGATTTCCAGGGTGGTGGCTGGCGAGGCCGGCGGGGTGCGCCTCCGCGTCCCCTCAGGGTCCCCACCGCTGGCTTCTGCGACCTTTCTGAGGAGGAAAGGCTGCATTTGCGTAAATGCAAGGAAAACAACAGGAGCAGGGAGGGGAAAAACGCGCTTCAGTCTAAGGGATTCATTTCTTTGGAGGGAACGTTCGTAGCTGAGAGAGGTGTTTGCGGGATCACCCGAGCTCAGTCCTGCGGGACTGGTAGCTTAAATTAAGTTCCTGCAGCACATTCCAGTTTAGTTAAGAGCAGGAATTTTCCCAGGCAAAAGTTTGGGAAAGCAGCATACCATATCCTATACGTTTGCAGAGAATACATGTTACAGCTCTTAGGAGTTTGAATAAGGTTGCAGGACTCAACAGAAAAAGTTCTGTTCCATTTTTTATTTAAAAAAAAAAAAAAGCTTAGCGTTCCCAATCCTAAATTTTCATTGAGGTAATGAGCTTTGCATGCAGTAGGAATTCAGAATCGGTGCCTGAATTCATGTAAATTAACTGAAAATAAATGC
>VZTL01006571.1:19714-43955 GCA_013400535.1 Scopus umbretta | reverse complement strand
CACGACACCAAAACCAAAAAAAAGTGCTAATAGCTGGTCTGAAAGGAGAGGCACCGCTTTTGCTTGCCAGTTTTAAAAAAAAAAATTAACAATTGAAATACAGTCTGTAGATCAGAGAAGACAGAAGTGGGTGATACTGTAATTATATAATTCAGTTCAGTCTTTAGCCTGAAAAAAACAAGATGCAATCCTGTGTTACCTATGCAACTTATTTTAGCATTTTATTTCCGGAGATTAGCACACAGGATTGCCATTCCTCTCCCAGTGTAGACACATTCTTGAGAAATGGTGAGTACATTGGCACTGTCAAAGTCTCCAAGCTGTAATAAAAGAACAGTGTTTTGGCACGAGATCATCACAACACTGCTAAAGCAACAAGAACTGTTGTATTTCTTCATAAATTCTTTATTGTCGGCTTTACCACTGGGTTGAGTTTGATACATGTCAGGGCTTGATCTCATCGGGGTTCAAGCGATGGAGGGCAAATGCTGACATACCTTTATTTTTGTCTTGCAGGGCTGGTTTTTTTTGTCCCTTCAGAGGAAAGTGATGTGACCAGAAAAATGATCTTTCATCCATATCCAACCCAAAACAGCATTCCTGAGCTCCAGCAGAGCATCTCAATAATAACAAAGACTAAGCAGAAGTGGCATCAGCAAGCACAACACCCATGAGCCGTACTTCCAAAACTGCGGGATTAAAAAAAAAAAAAAAGCATTAATGCAGTTGGGATGGCTTCAAATGAAGGCCCCATTCTCTTAAGGGAGTTCCCAATTCCATCACAAATCACAGAGTAAGTATAGCTTACTTATATCATACAGGCAAGCACAGCACAGCTGATTAATGTCATAAGTTAATACCATTCACTTCTCAGCAACAGGTTTGCTGCTGGCCTTTACACAGAGTTGAAGAAAAAATCCTAAGCAGTACTCCTCTCCACTTCTGAGAATTTTCTCTGCCTCTACAGGCCTAACTTCTCCCTACAAATTTTTCACAAGATTCCCCTCTCACGGAAATATGGAAATGTATGGTATCCACAATTGAAGAAGGCTGATGAAAGCTTAAAAAGGGCTCAGAGAAGTGCATCAGGGAAGATGAAGATTGGAAAACAATTAATAGTGAAGGACAAAAGGATCTCAGTCTTTTTGGTTTATTAAAGGAATAGTTAAACAGCTTGATCAAAGTGCACAGGTAGTAGATTTGATAAAAAAGGCTACGCAAAGATGCGAACATATCCAACTATGTCAATAATTAAATAAAAATAAATTACAACAAAAACAAAGAGCACATTTTTAACAAGTAACTATTTGACTGATTTCCAAGTATAATGGAAACCGTTCCTGGAGGATTTTAGCAATGACAGTGTTCTTCATAGAAGTTATAGTCTAGATTCTGACACCAGCTAGTTCAGGATATCCTATGGCTTGCATTTTCAAAGAAGTCAGATACAGTTATTGCAATGGTACTTTCTATGGAAAAAAAAAAATTTAAATGAGCAGATAACTAGTTCTACCATACGTGGAGATTTGCCAATATCCTAAAGGACCCACAGAGTTTATTTGTTTGCTTTTAAATAAGAATTGGTTGGTCACTGATTGTTATTTCCCAAAGGTTTCATCCTTTCTTTGAAAACAGTGTTTGGCTGGCAACTTCTAAACTATTTATGTCATTCCGTCGTAACTATATAAATGACCTGATAGTACAATAATTTTCAAAAAAGGCGTAACAAGCCAACTTGTTTCTCTCCACCTTGTTGAGAGCCATCTACCATAAACACATTATATTTGGTTATTGCTAAGCTGAATTCCAAACACCCAATTCACCCTGCTTTATAGCCTCATAACAGTCTGAGTTATAAATGATTATCGTCTCCCAAATGGCAGTAACCAATGTTGTTACTGTATCCCATAACTTCTCATGAGAAAGACACAGGAGCAGCATCTGCTGTAGCTTGAACGTTTCATTAGACAGGCTGTTTACTTTTCTCACACAGCAAAGACTAAGCCATGCACCTTAGCCAGACACATCAGCCAGATGAGTTACAGTTTTTGAAAAGATCAGTCATGAAAAATGGGTAAAGCGGAACGTTCCAGAAGCATTGCTTGTGCTAACCAAACCCTAAAGGCCAGATGCTCTTCCAGCTTTATACCACCATCTGAAGGTTTGCGAGACTGTCCTCTCAGAGCAAGATACTCCCTCCTACTATATTTAACAAGCAAACCGACTACAGTTCTGACGAGTTAAAAACCCAGAACACCCATTCAGGCTACTTTCAGTGACTTTCCCTCCCCTGCAGGAAGCTATCCAAAAGGTCCAGTTCATGCACTTCATCACAACAGACAAGCAGCCAGCAAAGAATTATCCGCCCCACTGACTTTTACACACCAATTTCAGATTGTTCTTCAGTGCAGCTTTGGGGGAGAAGGAACAAGGGAATGTCATCAATTCAGCTTTTTGAATGAGTACGTAGTGTGGCCAGGAATGCTATACAGACAGTATCACAGTGACAGTCAAGAGGCCATCGTCCATATGGTGATGGTGGAACATGGGACCACAGCTGGAAGCCAGAATGAATTGGCAAACATCTTGTTCCAGCTTCTGCTATGCCATCTGGCTTCCAGTTAGGTGACTGACGTTAAATGTATTTTCTCCATATTACCATCTGGCAGCTGCTTGTACAACAACAGAGTAACACGCAGAATCTGGCTAACAGTTATCCTTAGAATCATATCAAGGATACTTGCAACACAGATTCTAAAATCAAAAAGGCTTACAAGGGAAGTTTTTTGCTGAAATGATGCATGCCAAAGGTAGTTTGATAAAGGAAACAAATTAAAGAAACTTGTTAGTACAAACAATAAAGTCTCAAAAAGTTGTTACTTTAACAAAAAATTCATCTAAAAATGTAAACATTGCCAAATACAGCATAACTGTAGTGTGAAATGCAGTGTAATAGCTGTAATGCCAGTTCTTCATATTTATAAAGGTCACATTTGCAAAGCTTAGGGGCCATAGTAACCTTACTGGGCTTTCAATGTAACAGAACAGGGTGCTTTAAAAAATGGAATAGGATTTTCAAAAAATATCACCCCATGACAGCTTAAAATCAATACATCTTCTACTCTGCCTCCTCCTGTGCTCCTGCGCTGGTGCTCATATGATTATGAAATAAACCTTAAAAAAACCACAAATCCAGAAAAAAAAAAAAAGAGGTTTGGGTTTTTTTGAATGCTAGGAAAAGCAATACTAAAATGCTAGAGGTTTGGCATTCAGAGTTAAACTGCAGTTATTAAATGTAGTACTATTTTGTCTCTACTCCCCAGAGAACATTCAATGTAAAAGCTGCTACTACATTTCCAGGTATTTCTGTAGATTAGATCTAGGATGTACTAAGTTTCTGAAAAGAAAGGTTTGAGCTGAGATTGTATGGAAACAAAAATGTCAGTTTCCCAATGCATCAGCACTTCTGCTGATGTTCATTCTCCTAAGCATTTTATTAAAAACATGACTAGCATTGGCTGGAATACTAGTTATACTACTTAATCGCCTAATCCAAAAGCTGGTTTTTTTTGATCAATTTCTAAAATTTAGTCTGGCTTCAATTTCACACAGCTTTTTCACAGGGAAGAAGGTGTAAGACAACGCTCTGCTCAAAAACCAACGATGTGAGCGCAAACAGACATATGAAGAGGTTTGAGTCCACTTACAGAAAAAATTGGGAGTGAATAGTCAAGCATTTTGTCAGTAACAGAGTGACAACGGTACAGTGCGATCACACAGCACAGGTTTTACAGGGCACAGTACTGTGAAGTGCAGGTTCCCCACTGCAAACACCGGAACGTATACAGTCTAGTCTGTACGCTGTAATGTATAATAAAAGAGTTATTCTGTCCACACTGATGCTGCTGTTTCCAAGAACTACAGCCTCCACATCTTCTGCTGCTGTTGCCTTTGAAAATTCTCAGGAGCATTGGACAGATGGTACATTTTGGCTCTCCATGTACTAAATTTGGGAGTATTTCTGTATCACAGACAAGCATAAATTGTGCTAAGAGAGAGAAGAGAGGTGGCATATAGTCATTTTTTATTTTAGAAGTGTAAGTGACCCTTGTTCTCTCTAAACTCCAGCTTTATGAACTGAAAGTTATTTATGCAGCTTATAGGAATTAATGATCATCTGTTCCTGATAATTAGAGACTTTTCATTTCATCCATTCTTTTCCTCTTTGAAATTAAATTTAGTTAATATGCTTTTCAAATTTAGCTGACTTTGACCACCAAGCAGCTAATACACTCCTACTACAAGCTAAAAAAAAATCGTTATAACTATGTGGCAGTTGTAAAAAGGAAAGCCACCATCCTTAACACAAAAGACCAGAGAAAAAGTGCCGTGTTGCCCCGATCTGTGCTCAGTAATGGAGGCAAGAACTGAGATGTCATCGTGTCAGAAAACACACAAACTAAGGGATAAACAACAGAAAAGCCAGCAGAAACTATTACTTTTGTTTATTTTACCATGCTTCCAGCTTGTTGGAACACTATTTGTTACCCAGCTAATGCATCTTCCCATTAGAGGTCTGAGTCTCATACTAATGAGCACATGCCAGAACCTTTTTTTTTTTTTTGAGACAGAGAGAGTACGTATATGCATACATTAACACCTGACATGACCAAATTTTCTCTGTCAAAATCTGATCAAAAACATGCATGAAGGGATATATCTAGCAAAAAACATAAATTATTTGAAATTGCTGGGTGCTTCAACAAAACCATTTAAGCTTTCTCCCTACACCCAATCCTCCCTCTGTTGTCTGTATCTTAAGCAGCTCAGCAGAGGACTGCCCTTCTTTTTACCCTTGTTGCCCCAAAGCACGTGTTTGCCTGCTCTTTGCTGCTTTCCTTACTTGGAGTCATCGCTTCCTTTTTCCTTGGGTTTCCCCCAACCTGACCGTTTCCAGTTGTGTTTTTAGCAAGTTTGACAATCCTGGGGTGTTTCTTCAACATGTATCTTTTCAGAGATACACCTAGAAGATACCATGTATTCCTGTTCCAAGAGAACAACCAGGAAATTATAAAAAAAAAAAAAATTGGTCTGAGAGGTCACAGAATTTGGCACAAGATAGGCAAGGACTAACAGGTGATTTGTAGCCAAAAGCAATGTTTGCTACCAGAGTATTTAGCCAAGCCTTCACTAACTGCTTGAAGCCAGTTGCATTGATCAAGACTGAGCACAGAATTTTAACTTCCTCTCCACTATTTTGGTTGTTCTTAGTGCGCTGTCATTTTCTCACACACAGGATGTGAAGACACAAATAACTAGAAGTCAAATCATGCACCTCCGATCTGTCTTAACTCAGCTGAGGGTCGCAGTGTACACTGGTTTCTGTATATTAATATATAATGGAGACCGCACAGTATCTATGATCATCTTCTTGCTTCATTTTTATTAACAGAGATAGAGGACTTCGGGCAACAATTCTGTAAAAATGTAACATTTTTTTCTAAAAGATGGGGTTATTTTAAGAAGTCTTTTATCTCCAACACTGATCGCAATTTGTGATACGGATGAAGCCTTTTGTGGTTTTCATTTTCATGTATCTCTGATGAAAGCCATAGTACAATATTGATACCCTATACTTAAATGTCAAAGCTTTGCTTTGTGGTTTTTGTAATATTTTGTTTAAATATTGAAGTGCCACAAAATTGAAATCTGAAAATGCTATGTTTAAGTTCTTTGCTTTTGCCTTCATATTGCTTATAGCACAGCCATAACTTTTGCTATCAAGCCATTTGCTCATTTTGGTATAGAAGAGAATGTGCAAATATTGGTAATTCAGCTTCTCTTAAACAAAGCTAAGTCTTGGGCACCCTGCATGGCTTTTGGAGATGCCTAAACTAGTTTAAAATGTGCTGGCTTACACATTAGAAGCTTAACTTAATGTGAACTCCTACTATCAGTCATGCCACTTTATACTTCAGACATGTTCCCAGTAATTTAGAGCCAAATCCCTAAGATAAGCTGAGAATCTAGGGGGGCCTACAGGGATCCAGGCACCTGAAACCAAGAGGAAAATCCTCAAGGTTTTCACTGACTGTGAATCCTTAAAATTTACTCTGCCAGCTTTGTCCCCTTTCTGAAAAGAGCAATTGCAGTGCCAGTGTCCACAAGAGGCTTGTGCTCTTCTCCAGTCCACTCCCTGAAGTCAGGGATGAGGTTCCCAAGCCCTCTAGAAGGATGTCACTTCGGATACAACTCTTTCTGGTGCTGTGTTTTGACCAGATGAGACAGTTCCTTGCTCTGTGTGTTGATCGCTACACTACCAGCCTGAGGCAGCTAGCTGTCTAAAACATGTATTTACAAGGCAGTTTGAAGGCTGCTGACTCCTCTCCACTGGTCAGGAAGAGAGATAAATGTAGCCTTACTTTTAATAGTAGTTTCTTCCAGTGGAAGTTAAGATGATATAGCTATTTAAGGACTACAAGATTTCTCTCGTAATGAACCAGATTTTTGAACAAATACCTCCCTATAAAGGCATTTCTGACCCTTCAAAATATACAGCTGCTTCAGAAGAATTGGAGTTCCCTCAGCTAAATTCACCTCTAATAACTTTTGAACAAGTATTTGTATTTTACTGGGACGTAATACAAGTACCTTCACAGGCTAACGTGACTGTCTGTCCGACCACCTTCTCCCTTACAGAAGATCCACAACTCATTTTGCTGAGCTTCATAGGGTTGATCACCCTTTGAAAGGAAATGGTTCTTTTCAGAAGTGACCATTCGCTACCAGCTGGGCAAAGTGCAATTCTATATCTACTGCCCTTTCCCAGGACCAGACTCATAGTGTAGCTCCTTATAGTCCATTCCATATGATGGTGGGCAGTCTGAAGCAAAGTATGGAAAGAGAAGAAAAGTAGGCCGAGTAGCCCACGCATATCCCTTTTGACATTTCCATCACAGATGTGCAATTTTCACTTTCTACACTTTTAATAAAGGTTTTTAAAGTAGAAAGAAGTTTTCACAAGCTAGGGCCTACAAATGTATTTTTGAACATATGACACATGACTACAGTTATAATTCTCACTCTTGCAGAAGGTAAGACCGCTCTCCTTAAAAAAAAAAAAGAAACAAACCCCACAACTCTGTGGACATCATCTTTACACAAGAAGTTGAGTTCTGAGTGAGCTGGAGTTGTTGCAGTACATATCTGTCCAGACTTGGATTCCTCCTCCCTTTCTCTGTCCCTCTCCATTCGGGAGGGGTCATGCATATGTGGCACAATGCACAGTATATGTGTCTTCAACTGTCCTGGTAGTCTTCACATGATGTCAGACCCCTGGTGTCCCATGGGCTGGAATACTTCTAAACTTGAACAGCCTTTCTTTTGCACTCCACTTGGCAAGGCAGAGCATCTTGCCAAGTCTTCACCCTGCTTAGCCCATGCCTGGTGATTTCAGTGAGCCAGCAATTGGACTGGCATGTGGTCAGGTCGTGTGTCAAAGATGTGTATCTCATTTACAAGCAGAAGATTCCCCAATGCATAATTCAGAAAGAAATAATCACCTTCACAGCCCATTGTTCCAACCCAAGGCTCTGTCTCTAACAGGCACCCACTGAACCTAGTGAGACATGTTGACTATAGAACTAAGGATTTAAAATTCATTGTGTATACCATGCATGCAGACATCACCCAGTGATTTTACTCACTGTTAAAGGCAAAAAGCAAACTGTTGGCCCAATCCTCAGTAAAATCAGATGAGGTTTTCCTATCAACTTAAGATGGAGCTGGACTGGATATAATAAACTGAACCCATAACGTCCATCATTCACAGACTCTCATCACAAGTTAAACTACTGGCTTTTTGGAAGCTACTTGTTATTTTCTTTCCAACAGCCACAGGGCACATTGATTTGCACAAAGCTTATAAAAATAGCAATAGCTACAGTATGATATTGCCCAACAAATCTAAGGCTAAGGAAGGTAAACTTGATGCCAGCAATGTTTTCTTCATCTCTCCATTTTTTTAAATGACATTTTCCATACTTCATAAATGCATGGCTAAATCTGTTTTCTCCTAATTTGGGCATGAATCTCTATTATAAACATATTAAGACGGTGCGGAGAACCTCTTTCTTATATCTGTAAAATATCCCATGGGTTACCTTACTTTGTGCAAATGAAACAGCTGAAACTTTGGCAATTAGATTACACAGGAAAAAAATGATTTATGTTAAACAGCAACTCTGATGAAAAAGTGTAAACACATAACCTTTTTGCTCCAGTCTTTTTTCATACCAAGAATGGCCAGCAAGATCAGTGTAATTGTGATGTCTAGCCCAAATCCTCTCACATCAGAAGGAAAATGGGTAGGACCAAAAGCAAGTTCATTTTTTCTAAACTGCATCAGCTAGTCTAACTCAAAAATATTATCATTCCTCCCAAACTGTGCCTAAAGAACAGCAGTGTTAAACAGAGGAGGAATGCAGGAATAATCTCTAAACTTTGCACACTGTATTATGTAACAGGCAAGATAGCCCTATAGATTTTGACTTTATGGGAAATGACAGAGGACTGTTTTTTTTATACAACTCTAAGCTGTTTAATTGGACATTTTCAGACTTAACATCTCACTTGCCTCATTTTCCAGAATCCACCATGAGAGTCCCGGTATGAAATTGAGCTCACCACACAATGGCACCTGAACTGAACAAAAGCTGCAGGCATCTCAAGCTGCAACCCTGCAAGTGCTCTCATCTGTAAAATGGAGGTGAGTGCCCTCTAGCCAGCTTCAGCTGTTCCTCGATAACCTCACCTGAAGACTGCAGTCTATACATGAAAAGTATTGTCACCATTAAAGCGCTTTGCCTGTTTCATCATCACACAGAACACAATATCTTAATTGGCATTTGATTAACACTACCATTAGAGTAAAGCAATGTTAACAAGTAACAATGATTCTCAACATTGAGAAAACATTGCTCAATGCTCTGTGTCTGGGGATGACAGCAGCACCAATACACACAGACCAAAAGCTTCATTCTGAAAATCCAGACTGAACTGGCACCGAAAGCTAGAAACCAGCTCTGGGTCCAGGTTTCACAGATGGACTTTGTAAATTCAGCTGAAGTCCCCATGACTGAATGTTTATTCTTGCACACGTGTAAATCTAGATCTCTGCTTTGCAGCTTAGTCCACCTTGGAGTTATCAAGCATGATGACATTTCGTTGCAAATGTAGTTTTATAGAGCCACCGGTTGTTAGGATACAGCTTTGTTCACCACAGTTAACCATAATATCTCAATTCATCATGTACCCACCGTACCATAAATCTGTTAATTAAAGAGAGACTCATCATCTACTATAGTATTTTTATAACAGCCTTCCTCCTAGGCACATATTCAGTTATGTGTCTTTCACTGTACTTTATCAGCTTTATGTTTCCACTGGTCACAGCTAATTAGGACTGAGTGAGCTATGCTATTGTAGATCTAAAACACTGATGTTATAAAGCAGCTCATACCCATCTCCTTCCTACGTCCCCAACATGGGAGGGCAAGAGAAACCTCCTGAAGAAGCAGGACCCTCCACAGCAGCCTCCCTGCTCTCCCAGCCATAGCCGCTGCTTTCTGCAGCTCCCCGGAAGAAAAGACTAAGCAAAACTTGGACCAGGCTCAGCTTAGTTTCAACACCAAAGCTTGTACCCAGCTGCTGTGAAGCACAGCCAATTTCCAGTGGATCAGATATGAAAAATCAGAGCAGAGGGTCCCCACATCTGAACGTTTACAGAAGGGACCATTTGACTTGGTCACCATTAAGCTATGTGCCATTAGCAATGCCAAAAGCCTGTGTGAGGAGCATTCGCTTTGCCCATAAGAGTTCCCTGCTTTTTCTGTAATTATATCGGCGAAAATGAGGGCCCTTAATGGGGATATTTATAATCTTTGTCTGAACCATCCTCTTTACTCCTTAGCCATTATTGCATAAAGATCTTTACTTCTGCACAGGGAATTTATATTCCAACTGTGCCAGTTCCTCTAATAGTGTATTGGCTGTTCCTTTATTAGAGAGAAAAATTCAAGATCTGTGAGAATAGAGGAAAAGATCCCATGGGGGTGAGTGGTCTTTGGGTTAGGTCTATGTGGAAGCTTTTTTTTTTTTCCCTCCTGACAAAGCGGAGTAAGTTTCCACAGACCAAGCATTATTGAGGCCACCCATTAATAGCAAAAAAAAAAAAATAAAAAAAAATCAAACATTTGCAATTTGCTTACCTTCTCATCTTCTCAGGTGTTGTCACATCAGCTTGTCTCCTGAGACAGTGATAAGCCATGGCCACTGAGGACACGCATATGTTGTCCACAGCTGAAGGAGAGAGAGAGAGTCTCCAACTAAGCATTTCATTCCTCCCAAGTAGATAAGCAGTGCACAAACCAAGATGCAGATGGTAGTTAAATTGTGCTTTAAGGCACACAATACCCGCTCCTCCCTGCGGCATTTTGTCCACTACACAACAAAACACCACTGGCAGAGCCAGGGTCCCTGCCAGGCAGAACCACACAGTCCAACCACCACTTTTACTCAGGTTTCTCATCTGTCCCAGGGAGCTATCAGGGCAATTACTGTACAGCTATACAAAGTACTATTTCACTGGTGCCTTGTCAATATAGATAAAAGGGTCCTGAAATTTTCCTGAACAGCCCGTGGATCCTCAGACTCTGGTTACCTTCTCTAAGCACAGACAGACCTAGAAGTCCCTTTGCCTTATCTCAGCTTTCAGTGCACTCATTCACACAGTAAGAGCTTTTCAAAACTTCTCCGTGCATCACAGATTTCCCTTTCATTTAAGAAGAAAATTATTTTTCAACATTTTAAAAAAAAGCAAGGCACTTTTAAATTTGCAGGTATTTGGGTCTTAAGTGCAAGGCCATTTTGTAGTTCACACCTTGAATTCATTGTGGTATTTCCCCACAGATGTTGTGCTACCCAGTTTCTCTCCCAACCAGCAACTTTACAAATTGACAAACTATAAGAAGGGCTTCTGCTACAGAATGAAGAATCAATAGCTGTCTACTTGGATAGCCTCAAAAAGTGCTTAACTTTTAATTGAACATTGGAAAAGAAATTGCAAAGCACAAGAGCTCAAAACAGCATGAAGCCTGCATAATTATCTTTCTCCTTGCAATTCCTTATGTAGACTAGAGACTAATTAAACACATGTGCAGGCTAGAAAATGATTTGCAAAGATATGTCTTGTGTCAGTTTGCAAGGGGACCTAACCAAGAAGGGAAGTACAACCAAGGAACAGGAGCCGTTGCCACTAGTACCTTGGTTTTTCATTTCACTCATCTAGAGCAAAGACAAATTAGATCTTGCATCTGCTTTACAATGAGAGGAACAAAGTTCAAGACAATGGTGAACTCATGCCCCAGGCTTCAAGAGTAAGATAAACACACAGACAAGAGTTTTAAAGCACTTTGGTACTGGCTTCATGCACTATATAAACATATTTTTCATTATAAAGCTACATACGCTAACGCAGCCCATTTTTAACACAGAAACGTATTTTTAAAAGCATGCCCTCCTTCTGTTGCAGAAAGGCAAAACCAAGTAAAGCCTTCAATCTTGAAATCCATTCTTTAATATTCATCATGCTAACAAAAAGTCCTAAAACATCCATTAAAAGCCCTATTTAGTGAAGTATTTCTCCAACATACAATCACTACCTACCTCTTCTCCCTCCTTTCCAGGACTAAAAACATCTCAGCTTGCTCACCAGGGCTTTAAATCACGCCTCTTTTTACATCCCAAGTGGAAGCACCTGCTCAGGCTGGCTCTCAGCTGGCAGGATTGAACTAGAGCCCAGCAACCATTGCCCTAATAGAAGGCAATATTATTAACTTTAATTCATTCACATCAGCATTGATCAGAAGCAGTTACCAAGCATGAGGAAGACATCGGGATGTCAGTACATGGCGTTCAAGGCCAGTGTAATTAGCACAGAAACGAAGGATGCTGTGATCAGTCCAAGCAATTGTGTGTAATTATAATGGAAAATTCTCATCTTCTGTGGTTTTCATCCCACACGCACCATCTGAAGACTCACATCGTTCAAAGGGCTGTGGTTTGTGTGAGTCTGCAGTGCAAAACAAAAGTGTCAGCTGCTCCAAAAACTGTAGCTGGCGAGTACATTTTTAAGGTGATGATGACAGTCTTCAGATAGTATTTCCTACCAGTGAACCACTGTAAGGCAAGAGAAAGGAGACTACACTGCTCATAAACGGTGCTGCTGCAGGCTTTCAAATGCCTGCACAAATTAAAATGAAATTTCAAGTGTGTTATGGCACTGCATGGCTCTGGCAGAATAGTTCAATGCCACTGCAGGATCCCAAGAGGGCTGGTGGAGCAAGACTGCAAGACTCTCCAATAAAGCATTAGTTTTACATATCCAAAATCCTGAAATCCCATGTGCAGAGGGATGCCTTCCTGAAGGTTTGCTGTGAGCGGGGCTGTGGTGGAAGTTGGGAGGGGAGAAATCTTCCAAGATGCATGATCCTTTCTTATCTTTACCAGCAATTGCAGTCCATCATCATTTTAAAACCCCCCATATAAATAAATCCACTGCTACATCCTGTCTCTGGTTCTCCATCTCCGCATCTTCTGTCCTCCTGCCACACACCCCTTTTCTCCCTCTGCACCTGGGGAAGCACGGGAAGGGTTAGGGGGACGCAGCATTGGCAGACAACTGGTCTCTTTTGCTCTCACCCAAGTGCCCTCCAGATGAAGTCCCTTTCATTAACATCACTGCCCCCCACCACAGCAGGAACTTTCTCTTCCCAGACTCCATCTGTCCTCTTTCCAAAACACTGAAAGCAGGAGGGGACAGCAGGGACAAGAAGGCCGGTTGCTCCCATGAGTCCTCACTATGGCAAGTATCACGCTCAGATTCACCTCGGCGAATGCCAGCTGGCTACACGTGGGCTGCCTTGGGCCACTTCATGCCATACAATATCCCCGAGCTGTCAGAGAGTGACACTTCTCATTTCAGCATGGTGAAACGTCAGCTCTGGAGAAGCTTTGCAGGGCGTGGTGGCACACGCGCTACCGGGCTGCTTCGTGGCCCCGTGCACAGCCGGCCCTGCGCTCCCCTGCTTGCGCAGCCCTGATAGCTCAGCACCTATAGCTCACGCAGGGTGCACAGCTCCTGCGAGCACAGCCAGGACTGCTGCAAGTCCCCATTGCACGGCCAATGCTGCCACCCTAATGCAAAGCAAAGAATATATCTGCACCAGGCAGAGAGCCTCCGTCCCCGTCCCCGCACCCCCGCCACGCAGGCCCTGCGGTTGTACCTGCAGAGCCCATCAGGGAACCAAGCTGGGGGCACGGAGGGGGGGGGTGTTTTATCCCCTGATTTTCAGAGATTCAAGAATAGGCACAATCAGCCGCCTGCAAGGCACAGGAGTTTATTGGAAAGCCACCCCGGGCTGGTAAAACAGATGCGCAGCGCTATCGGTGCGGCCCTCGCTGATGGAGAGCGGGGAGAAGAGAGGCCACTTGCCTTTCTCAGACGCTGCGTGATCAAACGAAGAAATCATTTCTTATACACTCTTTCTCACAGTCATATGATGGGAAAAATCGTTAAAAGAAACCTTAAAGGAGTATCCAGCAGAGCATTAAACTGATGGAAAAAGACTTGGCACTGTCATTTTTATCCATCTTAAGACATTAGGTGACATGAATATTTTAAAAGAGCATAGAAATGTGCAGAATATCTAAAATAAATGTTCTTGCCTATTAGTTTAATATTTTCTCTATGTGAATAGTTCACTAATTTCTCCTCCAATGAAAGCTTCCTCCCAAAAGCAGCCGGCGAGGCTGCTCGGTGGGCCTGCTCCCGTTAGGAAAATGGCAATGCTGACATCTACTGTCGGCAGCGCAGAACCGCCCGCACCGCCTGCCCCGCCACCTGCGGATGGGCTAGCCCCGGGCCAGGTTTATTAAAAAAAAATATTAATAATCTTTATTAAAGGACAAGTCTAGCTGAGGGCAAATGCACGTACCAATAAGCTAAGGAAATGTGACTAATGCCATGATGCGACGGCCCCAGAGAATGATCTGAAGTGCAAAAGTTTATAGAGGGGTGCGTTGCACTGATCGCAGTTTTGTTACGGGCTAAGGTACGTACAAAATATACGTACTCAGTGCAGGTAAACGTTTACTTTCTTTAGGAGACCCACAGGACTTTTATGCCTTCATTCTCTCCCCCTTCTAGATATATTTTCTCTATTGAGTTTTACACTGTTCCTTTTATCCAGTTAGTACTAAAATCCTTTTCTCATCATGGCGCCGATAGGAAGCATGTTTTCTTTCCTGCAGCAAGAAAGAATAAACTGCCAAAAAAAAGGCCCTAAAGACCACAAACAAAGCTTATAACGGTGTCTGTGCCTCTGCTGTGGCATTTGAACGCCACGTCTCTAGCAACATTTAAGTGACATTCGGGAGGCCCTTGTTGCGTATGTTATAGGAACCATCGACGGGGGGAGGGATAAACCTTGAAGCTGCAAACCAAAGGCAAGACCGAGAGATGCTGGCAATTAATAGAAACAGAGAAATTGTCTATGGCTGTGCATACATTAGGGAGGATAAGCAGAATCCACCGTTTCCACACACAGCAAAGCAGGCAAAGTGGCTTTCAGTTGTGCACCAAAAAGTTGCAAAAGTTTATTGTAAGATGAGTTATTCCTAATTACATTTTTTAAGAGTGCCATTATTGGGGCATTGCCAATTAGAAGCAGTTGATTTATTTATAAACTGGTCCTACAGCCATTCCCACTAGCATCTCCTCGACACGTTATGCACAACAAGTAGCTATTGGTGCAAAGTACAACAGACTTCTGAAATAATCCTGCCATTTCTGACATATCTCATCAAAAGTCACTTGAAAATAACAGAAGCTTGGTGCTTGTTTTTCCTCTCACATCTTTATCAATATTCAGAGCTAGTATGCATGAGGCCCAGCTGTGGTGCATTGGCATGAAACTGTGTAAGAGCAACACCTGATGAGCATTTTAACTATAATACAAGGTGTATTTAAGCAGGGGTGATGGGTTTGGTGAGGCTCTTGGGAGGAAGGTAGCAGCTGGGCTGGTCAGAAATTGTCTGCTGAAAGACTTCATCAAGAAGAGAAACTCCTCAGAGAGGCTGGTAACAGTGGGGTGCTCTGGTGTGTTGGAGAGCTTGAGCCAAGCCCCTCTGTTGCTCAACTTGGGCTCAGATCTTCCTGCTTTGGTGTTAGCTAATTTGGAAGAGTGGTATTTTTTCCTCCTGCTTCAACAATGTTGCATTCTCCTCAGCCAGGAAGGGGGGGCGGCCTTAAAAAAAAAACAACCCCTTTTTGTAAGATAGAAAAATGGTATCTCACTGAGCTGTTCTCTATTCTAGTATTTATACGGCAACACAAACTGCTTCTTGCAGTATGTTTGCTGTATGTGTGTACTGTAAAGATCTGTTTGCTTGGTGGGTGGATGCAGGAAGACCAGTGAGGGCATGGTGCTGCTTCTATCCCAGTTGTTTGTTTGTGGTTAGCTCAGATATTCTTTCTTGTAGGGGACTTGCATATCCCTCCTGCACAAGAATGCAGTGTTTCCTGTGATGATGCTCATTTGTCTTAAGAAAATATTTGCAGACCCTCACTAGGGTGGAGGACTTCATGCTCTGGCTGCTGAGCAAGGAAGAACTCCCAGGTAAGCAGCAGGGAGGGAGGAGGAAGGACTTGCATGAGCCAGCAAGGTGGGGCCTGGCAGTCTGTGGGATCCTGGTGGCCACAGACCACCCTGCCACTGCTCAGCAGTGGTGACCTGAGCTTAACACATTGTCATCTTGGCTGAAGCTCCTCAGGGAAAAAAGAGATTTGGGCAGCTTCCAGGAACCTCCAGCCCTTTGCCTGCAGCACAGGATGTCCCACCTGCAACCCCTAAACTAGGGGAGACTAGGACCTGTGTGGAAAAGCTGCTGTGAGGGAGATGCAGGTCTTTCCAACACAATAATAAAATAAATCACATCTGTCTCTCAATGGAAAGAGGAAAGAAGCATGGAGAGCAATGCACTTCTGCCCTAATTCAGATTATTCAGCCCTACCTGCATGCCAGGGTGCTAAAACCAGTGGCACATCAGCAGAGTGGAGAGAGTGTGGTGCTGGGCTGGGGCTGGCTGCTCTACGTCGGGCATCTCCATGGGTTTTGGGAGTGCTTACAACTGGCACTTTCTAACTTTACTAACATTTGGGGAGAGGTAGGGGAAAGTATTTTGAAGCAATGATATAATCCCACTCTCTTTTTTTTAGTGTATGAGGTAATGAACATCTTTAGTGCTTAGAGGTGCTGTGAGAAGCTGCAGGGCATGTGTGAATGCCAACATTTTATGGAAGGGGTGGTTTTACTGCCAGCAGACTTTAAAAAAAATCCCTGCAGTTTATATTAATAAGACTGGATGTTATTGTGTGTCAGGAGTTATTGTGATTTATAAAGTACTTCTTACTTGGTGTGTAATGAAAACACTTGGCTCTCGGTCCCAGTCACTAACGGGAGATGATAGTAGCTTTATCTGCAATAGCCAACTTGACCTGGAACCTTCTATCATTTTTAATGATATTTTAGTGCTGCCTTTTGCTTTCATCTGAGCTTAGGGTAGCCTCAAGTTTCCTAATGTGAATAAATAATAGGATCCTTTTTTATAAAAGAAGGAATTTAAGTAAAAAGGGGAGACAACTGCACTGCTGGCTATGCCCCGAACAGTACCTGCTCCGTGAGTGCAGGTCCTCATTGTGCAATGCTGCAGAGTTGGTCCTTTAATAACATGCTCTGTTTGCTGTTCCCAAGCCTCTCATTCAAGATTATTATCCTTCTGTTGAGAATTTGACACATGTTAAAGATGCCAAAAATATAACAGGGGGAAAGGGGTGGAGATGGGTGTAAGTAGATGGATGGGTCCAGAGCTAAATAATTATTCTCAAGTGTGCTGCTTTGAAAAACCACCCTCTGTTTAACACCAGAAGTCTTTTACTGTGAAATAGCTGTGAGTGGGGAAAAGACACTTTCAGAGGGGGACTCCTCAGGAACATGCTGGATTTTTTTTTTTTGCCCCAAAAGCATGTGCATATGTATAAATTTTAAAAAGCAAGAGAGCTGACACGTATGGGGCTACCTTTGCTACTCCCCTGCTCAGCTGTTCTGTAAATGATTAGGTAAGGTATGAGTATAGCTTGATAATTGGGGATCACGAGTCCTGCAAATGTAGGGCAGGCTCCCAAGAGAACGCCTTCGCCTGTTGGCTCCTGTCATGAAAATACAACCCAGTATAAAACTTTCTACCTGTCCATCGTCTTTGCAATATGAGCCATTTCAGTATAGTCCTATGGCATCCCTAGGGAATTACTGGGAAGGCAAAGAACTCTGCAAACCCCCCGAGTGGGGGAAAGGTGTCAGAAGAAATAGCTGCAGCCTGAGCAAAGCCCCAGTGCACACTAATACTGCACTGGCTCCATCTAGCTGCAGGGAAAATTTTATTTTAAACAAAAAAATCAGAAGTAGCTAATGTATCCTGCTGGCTTAAATGCAACAGAGCTTCTGCATTCCCCTGGGAGCAGCAGGAAAGCTGGGTGCAGCGGCCCCCTTCTGCAGAGCTGCATTTCCTCGCTGCGTGTGCCGCATGTGGGTACGGGGGACACCCTGCCCTTGCCCTGCTGTGCCTGCGATGGCCTGCAAGTAGCCTGGTCCACCTGGCAGGGAGCCAGCAAAAAGCATCACTCCTGGGCGGCTCATAAGTTGGGTGTTGGAAAAAAAGTACAACATAACTCTTTTCCAGGTGTAGGGAAAAGAGCTGCCCACCTGGGGGGCTGAAAAAAAAAAAATCTCATAAATACCCAGAAATGTGGTCATTTTTGGCAGTGAAAATGGGTGATGTCACCTGATCCGCTTTGGACCTCTTGTCTTGTCCCTGAGCAAGGCTGGCCCCATCCAGCCCCACTTGGCATGGAAAAAGCTCCCCCATCAGCCTTGCACTGAATTTCTACATTTGTAAAACCCTGTGAGCTATTTTACCAGCAGCTGGGGCATGTGATAGGGCCAAATCGAGGAGCTGGAAAAGCTTGAGTGAAAGGAATTGCTACGAAATGTGTTGTCATTTTACCTAGCAATCCAGTTTTTTAGCTTATGCTTATTTTATAACTAAATGCAAGACTGGGTCCAAGGCAGAAATACAATGTAAAAGGAGAATAAAGATAAAATACAGTTAATTTTAGGTGACAAATGCTGCTGTCCTTTGAGACAGGAAAGTGCAGGAGGAAAATGGCAAGGAAAAGGCTTCCGTAGAATCCCTGTTGCAGCCGGGAGAGGCAAGTACAAGGGATAGTACAACTACCTTGGAAAATGGCAGATATTTTACAGGCAGCCTCCCTCTGAAATGCAGGTGGAGAATGACCACAGATGCTTACAGGAGACTTAATTGTCCTTGCCAGCAAGGCTCATTATCCATACATAAACATATGTGCTGCTTCTTAACAGCAAAGTGCATTTTTTCAAGAGAATATTTTAAATCTGAGCTGATTGAGTGTCAAATTAGTTGAGTCTGGTTTTGTTTTAATTACACCAGCCATTGGATTGTGTGGGAGGATGAGGGATGTGCTACTTTTGTAGGCAGAAGATATGTTTGCAAAATTACTACATATAAAACATTGCTTTGTCATTCAGCATTGCAGCAGGAGCGATGCCAGAGGTCAGTGATGAGTTTTGATGCCTGTTTCAGTGGGGTTTTGCTCAGGACCTCAGCCAGAGTTACCTTTTTAAGAGGTTTCTGCCTCTCATTTGATACTATGTAAAGGGAGAGCTGCACCTTGGGTCTGTTGGCCTACACCTCCTGCAGTCCCTTATGCCGGAGCAGGCAGGTGGAAAACCCAGCCGGGTTAGACTAATAACTTTTTAAATCCTCATTCTACACTTGTGTAAAGCACTGGAGAGCTGGACCCCAGGGAAGCAGGCAATTTCCTGCAGGTATTTAACAAGGTGTGGCAGGAAAAACAGGGAGAAGGCAGCAGCTCCGGAGGCAGAATTGCCAATGAAGTGGTTTTCTCTCCTCAGGCTCCATTTATAACCACTTTGCTGGTGATGAAGGTGAGGCCCAGGTACTTCAAAGCACGTGCAATGTTGGGAGTGGGCTCAGAAAGAGCAGCCTTTGAAGTGTGAATTGAAGAATAGTGGGTTGGGCATGGGGTGAGTGGGGAGAGCATCCTGACAAGTGGAACAGGTTGGGTGAAAGGAGGGAGGGATTCTTTTTTTTTTTTTTGTGCCAAGCTCTCATGTCAATGTTAACCAGGAGACCTGTTCACATCTCTTCAGCTTGGTCAGATTTTTCAAATAATGAAATTAACTTGTGGCAGTAATCAAACTGCTGGATATTGTAATGGGTGAAGTGTAATTGAAACATGCCAGAACTCAGCTGCTGTCAGATGGTGCTTGATGAACAAGAGGATTGTCATGGGCTGGTGCTCATTCCCCCTTTTCATGGGTAGCAATGAACAAAACCCATTTCAGCAAGTGAGCTGGGCTTGGCTGGGCATGATACCCAAAGCTTGCAGAGCTCAGGCAATCCTGCACTTCACAGAAAATCAAATAAAATCACCAGGGTTATTTTGTATGTACCCCAGTCCTTGGTGAAGTGCCCTGGGGGTCCCACCACCACAGTGCAGCAGTGCAAGGGGACACTGCTAACACACAACCTCTGCTGTCTCCCCACAGCCTGAGCATGGCATTTCTAAAGCACAATTTGTGATTATTTTTTTATTTCCTAGGACTGAAAAAGATGCCCAGGACAGCACAGATGCTGGTCAGTGTGAGATGCATCCTTGCATGGGTTCCTCCCATGAGTGGATGGCAAGTTTTACAAGCGTTTTGTTGGGGTGTCCTACTTTTTCTAATAGCTAAGTCATTACATTTGAATATGGGTTTCTGGGGATGATGGAAAGCCAAAGTTACAATGCTGAAAGCCTTTAAAAAAAAGTCCAGCTGTCCTTGCACTGTAAACGTAGCATGAAAAGCTCTGAGTGTGCGGCAATGGAAACCCAATGTCTGCAGCAAGTCTCTCTCAGTTCATACTGTTTGTGAATAAAGGTTAATAATGTTTGAAACTCCTAAAACTCAGGGTTCAGTCTGCCATCCTTAGGCAAAAAAAAAACAAACAAAAAAACCCCAACCCTTTAAGAATTAATTCAGGATTTCCCTTGTCAGAGCAAGCCGTGAACTGAGGTCCTGCAGCTCCTGAGTGCTGCTTCCAGAATCTCAAGCCACTTGGTACTCCTTGTATCAAAATCAGGAGGGGAAATGTTAAGTGACAGCTGTTCCTTCTAAATCAGTATTGAAGCAGGGAGTCCTGCCTGCTTGTACCAAATAAAACATCACATTGGTAGGGCTGCTTTTTGCTGAGCAGTTCAGGCTATAGCCAGCATCAGACTCCATGCATAGCAGGAAAACAAGTGGTACATTTTGTCCCATCTCTTACCAAGAACAGCAAACTGATTTGTACAGTCAAGCCCAGGCACTAAAAAAAACCCCAAACCTATGCACAACATAGCCAAAGTATAACTGACCAAGCAGCAAGAGATTAACAACCACAAAAAGACATTACAGTCCATCATAATCCCCGCCTCTCTTCTTGCCAATGTTTCAGTGTTTAGGGCTCACATTCTCACTCTTCCCAGCTGAAGGTGCTCAGTGTTCACTTTTTTTTCTACCTCCCCTGCTACTGTGAGCTTTTACTCACAAATAAAAGGAGATTTCTAACTCCAATGGGACATCTAGAAAACAAGCTGATGTCCTAAGACTGAGGCTGAAGTCACAAGCAATGCTAACACACTGAATGCAACAGGGATGAAACAAAACAGACAAGTAGAAGAATACCCAACACATTTATATCTCCCTCCTCATTAGTGAGACCCAAGAAAAGGCACAAACCCACAAAAGAAAATCTTCTAGTAAATACGGGGCATGAATAGCAAGCATATCTGAGCCCCACTGGCTATTCCTGCTCCTGCAGAGGCACCGTTGACTACAGCCCCGCAGCATGGCTGTAGCTTGAAGGAGCTCGGGGGGGACAAGAGGGGACACAGGACTGGCGGAGCACCTGAGGACAAGGGGTGCTACCAACATCTTGCCCTTGTTTGGATTCCAAAACCCCCATTATTTAGCTTTTCCCCTATATTAAAAAATTATGAGCCAAATCCTGCAGGAACTGCCTGGTTTTAAAGAAAAGCACCCCAAACCATGATTTTTCATTAGTCTGTTTTTTGTTTTCTTTCTGGGTTTTGAGCCTGGTTAAGTGTTGCTGAATCGGGTTTTCCGTAACCACGAGAGCTACAAATTTGCCTCCGACAAACTATGAAATCACTTGGGGTACTCGCAAAAAGCCTGGTGATGGGACAGCCTTGGGATTTGTCTGCAGCTGAGGGCAGTCATCTTAACAGCTTTCCATTACCATCGGCTACAACCTGAGGTCTGGGGCTTGTTAAGGGAGGAGGATTTTTGTTTGAAAAGCCCCCTGCACCCCACTTAGGAGTACCTAGGAGAAGTTTGAGTTCTTGGCCATGTGCTGCTGTGAAGCTGCTTGGTGAGTCCTGTTGTATTTGTCTTTTGGGGAATTTGGAGGTCTGTTCTCCAGCGGGTCCTCTGTGCCTGTGCTGGTTTTGCAAGCCTGGTCCTGGGTGTAGCTGGTGGCTGCTGCCCACAGCGTGTGGGGTCTGTCTCTTATAGTGTGGCCTGAGTCCTAACCTGGTCCTCCAGGAGCGAACAGAGTATAAACAAGGACAATACCATTCCTTGTTTGTGCTAGTTTGGATTTTTTTTCCTCTTACCTTGCTTCCTTGTAAAGAGACAACTTGCCCCACATGCCCAGCTTTCTGCAGCAGAGCACTTGCAGAGCCCAATCTCAGCCCAGTCATACTCTGGGCAGAAAAGCCTCGCTTGTGCTAACAAGGTCATAAATCTTCTCCAGTCCCACACTGGGCTGATTGCCCTTCTGAGGAGTTTGCTCAGAGCCTCTGAAATCGCTGGAGTCTCCCACTGTGTGTAGATCAAAGGCAGTAGCCCTCTGTGATAAAGGTAGGAGCTATCAGGATGTCAACAAATAAATTGGATTTCAGGCCAAACTGTCAGAGCTTGTGTCTGAACAGAGGGTAGGTGACAGCCAGGCACTGTTATTATTATGGAAAATATCATAGCTGAGATGATGTCCCCTGACCCTGTTCTCCCAGGTGCTATACATACCAAAAACGTCTTTACTTTGAGGATCTTTCTGCTCAAGCAGGGTTACATGGGGAGGAAGGGAATTGCTCCAGGTTGCATGACAGCTCAGGGCAGAGCTAAGGATAGACTTGGGCTTTGCCAGTTGTTGTCCTAGCAGAGCTTGCGTGGAGTTCCCGCAACAGGACGGGGCTGTCAGCCCTCATATCACCTGTGCAGGGGAGAGACATCTCATAAAAATATCAACAGTTTCTCTTTTCACCTCTTCTTGCTCACTTTCTTATTTTCTGGGGGACTTCTGAAAATATTGATGCTGTCGTGTTTGCACACGTGGGGTAGGCTTCCTCTAATGTTTGGGCTCATCCCGCTGAACCTATCTCATGTGTCGGCTGCTTCCCCTGCTCTCCTCCTGCATGCCTTCCCGGGGAGCTCAGGCTGCAGCTGGAGACCTCTGCGCCTCCTCCAGGTGTGCTGCCTGAAAGGGCTTTGCCGAAGTTTCACCTACAAATTTGCTCCCATCAAGGTTTTCTTTGTTTTCCCTTAGCTGAATTATTGTGAAAATTTAAATTTAGTAAGAGAAGAGCCTCAAAAGTGTTGACTTCTGTGCTTGGGGAGAGAGACTGCTGCCTCTTTTGAGGTTTTCCTAAAAAGCACATGTTGCAGAAGGAAAACCCATGCAACTGAGGCCAGCAGCTGGCAAAGCAGCCGCCTGCTCAGCTCCTCTCTTTGCTGTTTTTGGGATGCTCGAGTGCAGTTTCAGGGCACGCCAATGAGCTTTCCATTGCCGGTGAACCTGCAAAGAAAGGGTGCTCTGCATGGGTGACTACTTTATTTTCTTTCCTTTTTTTCTTTCCCCAGCCAGAGCCTCGGCACAACTTCTGGATCTCCTGTGTCACCACCTGACTGCAGCCCGTGCCTTGCGCGGTGCTTGGCACCCACAGAAGGGCGTCTCGGGCACGGCTTTTGGCGAGGAGCCGTGACGTCTCTGCGCCATGCAAGGAACGTGGTGTGGCAGCACGCGACCAGCCTTGGGATCACGTGTGTGATATCCCTCCTGGGGCTTTTTGCCCTGGTGCCCTAATGGGGAGCTCTTCTCTGCAGGGAGGAGAGCAGGCAAAGGAAAGCCAGAATTCAGGCTTCTGCAAGATGTACTGTGCATTAGCTAGCTTGCTTCCAGTGACTTAGGGGGGATGTCAGCATCGTTTTACCTCTTGCTTATTTTTGAGACCAGGCAGGGCCCCTTCCTTATTTTATCATTGCAATTGCATAACATGCATCACTTCTCGTCCTCCCTTAAAGAAGTTTCTTTAAAAATCATCACCTTCTCTCTTTTTTTTTTTTTTCTTTCAAGTAATGGCAAAAGGAGGCTCTTTCATTACTGAAATGTACTCCTTGGTTAATTGTATGCATGTGTACTTCTGAAATTGCTCAGAGGGCTGTGATAATCCCCATATCTGCTGCAAAAGCCAGCCTGGTCTCCCCATCCTCTCTCCTGTGGGCGCCTTGTGGCAGCCTGAAGCTTATATTGGTGAGGATGGCTGGGTGCTCTCAGGGATGGGCCATTAGGACATTTAAATGTGGTTTTTTTTTTTTTTTAATACTAGGAAAGGCCTCAGTAGGGAAAAAAATTAGGATGCTTAATTAACCGATCAAGATAATTAATACATGCCTAGCTTCAGACCTGCAGGGACAGTACTGGAGTCAATGGGAAGAGCTATGTGAGGTTTGGCAGGTTTAACCCTGCACTTCGCCTGCTGAATTGGCACTGGGTTGAGGATGCATGTGGAGTGTAAAGCCCTGGTGAAGGGATCTTGCAAGCTTGGAGGAGAGTGAGCAGGGTTAAATAACAGTAAGTAAAGCTATCCTCTGCTCCATTGGTGAGGCTATGAGAAGTGTAGTGGGCTAATGTCTTTTATAGCCACAGTATTAGGAAGAAGCCATCCCAACTCTTTTTTTTTTTT
>VZTL01006571.1:0-14146 GCA_013400535.1 Scopus umbretta | reverse complement strand
TTTGCGTTGCCCCCCCCCCCCCCCCGCTACTATTTGGGGGTTGAATTTAGTAGATGTGTGAGGATTTGGGGGAGAGGGAGAAAAGCAGGCAGGTGAAGCCCTAGGGAAGGGTCTCGCTTAGAGCAGCACATCTTCACATTTGCGTTTTGGAGAGGGACGCTTTCCGACGCCCGGCACTGGGGAAGGTGGGCCAGCTGCCCCGCTCTGAGCTTTGTGCAATCTGTCGACGCACTGCTGAGAAAGAGGCGGCCGGGGAGGAGGACGGCGCTGGCTCCCTGCTCGCCCAGGCAGCGTTCCCTGTGGGGCACCGGCGTCTTCCTGAAAGCATGGGGGACTTTGGGGGAGTGATCCAGCAGCAGCTAAGCACGTGTTTCACACGGAGCAGGTAAGCAGCCGCAGTCACACGCAGAGCCTTGGTTTTGTCTAAGGTATCGATGCACCTCCAGCCAGGCGGGTGCGGGGGGAGGAGAGAGGGGGGCGAGGTACCAGCTGCGTTATTAAGCCTGATCCCGAACCCTTTGAAGTCAATAGAAAAATTATCCTCGACTTTGATACACTTTGGATTGGGCCTTTTAAGTCATGCGAAATACATTCATGTTATTAAAACAGCAGCAGCAGAACACTGTCGGTTACATCTGCTTTTATTTTTTAATGGCAATGGTAGGTTTAGCCTTGGGCACTATCTGAGACTCATAAATAACCCATGTCAACTGTAACACACCTACTGAACAGCCGCAGAAGACAGAGGACTTGGCTGTTTATCTCCCTGCATTTTTCAGTAACGAGCCACTTGTACGTTAGGAGGGGTAGATGTCCTCTAGCATTCATTAATAAAGCATCCTTAAACAGCCAGGCTTCTCCTTGATCATGCAGGGCTAATGCGATAAATATCTTCTTTCCACACTCTCCTGACAACTGAAAGACAGGAATGCAGTCTAACTTACAATGTTAGTTGTGCAAGAATATTACAGGACTTATTTCTTGCGTGCACGCGTCATGGCTACGTATGGCACCCACTCGCTGCCGGGATAATGAAGCAAAGCAGGGAGGCTTTCTGAAAAAGCATTCCCAGTACAGCACTGGAGTCACTCCCCAGGGTTACAGGATAGCGTGAAACCCCATGGGAAGTTCAGGTTCACATCTAACCGTCATTCCATAGGCACCCACGTGGACGGGCTACACAAGCCCGAGCCCGCTTGGTCAGCAAGGTGCAGCTGATGAAGGTCAGATGCCACTGTCAAAATACCTTGGGGACCGCCAATCGCTGTCAGGAGTCAAAGCAGGCCTAAACCGTCTGAATCTGTTCATCGCTGCTTTCATCCAGTGTTTAGGTTTCTACTTCCCAGTGGTTCATTCCCGTAAGAAGGCCTTATGTGTATATATATATGTATCTCTCACCGTCCACACTGATAATACATAGGTACCAGCCATTGACCTATGGCACCAGCGAGTCCCACAGCAGCCGCGGAGAAGCGTTGGTTTAATTCACACAGCGCGGAATCACGCTGGAGACCCAATTTAGACCATCACATCACTTGCAGCACACCAGTCCTTGAAAACCCGACATGTGTGTGAGTTTGCATTTGGTTTTTTTGCTTAGCTAATGCATTTTATTTACTTCCACCTCTTTCCGAGCATGCGGGTGTCTCGTCCAAGCCCTCCTGTTTTCGGAGAGGAGAAGGGGACAGACTCAGCTGCTGTGAGTGCTGCGCATAGGTTATTTATTTTCTCCTTTCTTTTCCCCTCCTGAACAGCCCAGTAGGTCCGGGGCTGACACTGCTGGGTCATGTCTTTACTCCTGTTTTATTCTGTCAATTTAACGGTGAGTCAAAGCCAGGGCTTCCCGTTTAGGACATTTAAGATATTTGGTGGGTAACAGGTCTGCAGCGAGCTGTGTCTGCAGTTAAAACAGCAGGATTACTGGGAACGTCTGGTCTAGAGTGGCCTGAAATGCTGATCCAAAGAGGGTTTGTTTCTAAGCTATTTAACCCCTTAAAAGAAGAAAAAATGAGGTCAACCACGAAAGGGAATTTAATAAATGCAGCTCATACATAAATATTTGTTTCTGCTCCCAAATGCCTGATTCCTCTAGTTTCTCTCATTAAAGAGGAATACTCATGGGACACTCAAATTTAAGAATGTTTCTGTTTCCAAGGCTTTTTAAGGACCTTATGCCCATGCAGTCTGTATGGCTTTGGAGCAGGGAGAGGGGCCAGAAGGGACCTGCGTGTGCAGAAGCAGCCGTTCAACAGCGCCCCTCCACCCTGGGTAGGGGTGCAAAGCAGAGCCCCCTCCCTCCGGAAAGTTGGTGCCGAGGACGGAGTTAAGGCTTATGGCAGGAGGACGCCGGCAGCTCTTCCTCTGCCGTGCTTTCCTGTGCATGAACTGGGCTACAGGAGCCGAAACAGGACAGAGCAGGCAGAGCTTCAGGCAGGAGGCTGCTTTAGGGGAGCGTGAGTTAATCCCCGTCCTTAACCCCTGTTTAAATGGCCACAGGCTGCAGGATATTTTAAAAGAAGCTGAAAGGCAGGCACTTCTCTGCCTTATCCCTATGACTTTGGATTTTCAAAGGAATTTGAGTATGCAGAAAGATTTTTTTACTCCACGGAGGCAATGCGTTCTCAACAGTCTCCTTTTCTTATGCCGTCTTTTCATCTCCCTGATCCCTTTCTCCCCATCGCTGAGCCACATGTCTTTCCTGAAACCAAAGCCTCCATAACAAAAAAGACAGTTTGAGCATTCACCCTGTGTTTTCCTCACTGAGATTTGGACGTGCAAGCAATAGTTCTTTTCAGCAGAAACCTTAGAGAAAAAGTGTTAATTGCTGCAGATTTGGGGTTTGGTTTTGCTAACCACAAATGCAAGTGAAAACAGCCTCATAGGATACAGTTGCGCTGAAAGCTGGCAGGTGTTAAGTAGCACACCCAGGGCTTCAGCATCCTCCGGCTCCGCAGCTTTGTGGTGGTTTCTGACTAATAGGCCCCGGCTTCATTTTTACCTTTGAGGAGCCTTGGCAGATACTCACTGAACCCCCTCTTTCCCCCGGGGCTCAAGCCACGCTAAGTTAAAGCCCTAGTTAAACCCTCGGAGGCATAGCCTGTCCCACAAACCGATGTATCAAACGGGGCTGCTCCAACAAGGTCTTAAAAGCAGCTTTCCACTCGCTTGCATGTGGGTAGAAACCCCAAATCCTAATGACATCTATATGAAATTGCCTCTCTCATGTCGAGCAATTTCCATCCAAGACATTGAACTGAAATTTTATTTTGACATATGAAGTGTACCTGAGGTTATTTTCTTGTAGGGCAGGAGACGGTTGCTTCCAGCCATCAAGTGACCATGAGATGGTTGCTCCCACTTTCAGAAAACAAGTCTTACTCAAAGACCATTTAATCATCTCCCTTTTTCCCCCAACCTCCTCTTTCCAGCTCCTGATCTTTTTCCCAGGTAGGAACAAAAGTTTGTCTGCTGACTTGCTGTATTTTAGCATCAGATGCCCCAGTGGGACATCTGCACACGTGCCAGTTGGGAGAGCCAAAGCTGGGAACTGCTTTGGTTTTACAAAATGGGGCTGTTGGTTCTAGCACACGAAATGTGATCCTGTGGCTAGATGTTATGCATTTATGATCCTGTGTGTGCAGCAGGGCTTTTTGAGTAGAAGTTGGTTATTGGGCCTTTCAAGATCGGTATTGCTCTAAGTTTCCCTTTTAACTTCTAAAAAAAAGGGACAGCAGGGAAGCTCCTGGTTTTGCCAAATCTGCTTATAAGACCACAGTTTTAAATGAGAGCTTTTTCCAGCCCTCATGCTTCCAGACAAAAGGCCAAGCATGGGACCTGCGTGCGTGCCAAAAGCCCAAACCAGAGTGGTAGCAAGGACTGGGACGACAGACTGAAGATGCATTTTTGTATGGCTGAAGGGAGAACCAGCTCCCCCCAGCCCTGGCAATTTGGAGTGCTGCTAGTCCAAAAGCCGTCAAACCAGCATTAAACCTAGGACAACCCTTTTGGGTTGAGATCACCTCATCCCCCCTTGGCGCGTTGCAGAGGAGACGTCGCCAAGGCTCTCCAAGCAGAGGCAGTGAGTGCCAGCACACGGGCCGTGGGGCCATGAGTGAGGAAGGGTCCTTGTGCTCCTTCTGCCTGTCTCGGATATGAAAACATCTCCTTAAATGCAGCTTTTCCCATCCAGTGCCTCATCCTGCCCCATATCTCCCATCTCCTTGCCCTTCCCCCTGCACACCTGCCTCTCTCTTTGGTTGGTTGGCTTCCTGCCTCTGCCCATGGGAAGGTGCCCGCGCGCCGTGCTGGGGGCCAGGGGACACCCCAACCACACGGCGTCTCCCTTTCCCTCTCGCCACCAGCCTCCAACACCCTGGGTGCCCCAGCAGTGTTTTGGCCATGATTGACAGAGGGGTAGCCACTGTCAGAACAAGCAGCACCCTCTGTTTTCGTGACTGGGAGCAGGTGGGGAGAGGGGAGGCACCCAGGTGGGTGTCCACTCTCCACCAGCACATCTGGAGCCCACAGCTGGCAAGTGGGGCCACAGTTTGCCCTGCCCTCAAAGGGAGGTGGCTCTTCCATGCAGAGAAAACTTCTTTGGGGGAAAGAGTGAGAAATGAAGGACGCAGAAGAGGCCCATGGAGGCTCAGCGGGGGTGGCGTAGCTGGAGCAGGGCAGCCGGGGAGGCCACCACCTCCTGTTTCTTTTCACCCCTTTGCAGTCAGGCTGGTTGCCCTGAGCTCCAGGGTAACTGGCAGCTCACCCAGCCCTCTGCTTTCCAAGGACCCTTTGAGACCAGTTTTTCATGCCACGTCCAATATGCTCCTCTGAGACTGGTCTTGGGCAGACCTTCTGCAAGAGCCTGGACAACAGGTTCCCCCGCAGAAACCTTTCCCAAACCCTGACAGCACGATCCTTCTCCCTGCCCGCCCTCGGTTGTGCCCCTTCAAAGGTGCAGCGCTCCAACCCCCCCGTCGGGGGTGTCAGAGCCCAAACCCCACAGGCATTTTGGGCTGTGCATCTCGCCCCGTGGCCTCCCCCTGACCGTGGGGATGTGTGGTACCTCTGGGGGCTGCCTGTATCCGAGTCCAGCAGTAGACAATTAAGCATCACTGTCGCATGGCCCAGCCAAAGTAATCCTCTAAATGTAATTACTCTTAACATGCTGCGGGAGGGGAAAAGGCGAGTATTTTGCAGGGGCTGTTAGTACAGCATTTTTTTCTTCTTTTAATATTTTTTTCTTCTTTTATAAAACTCAAAACCAAGAACTGGATTATACCAAAATGTCCCTTCTTGCACACCTGGTAAGACAGAGGAAAAGGTAGATATATTTTTTTTTCCTTTTTTTACCTGCAGAACGTACAGGAATTAAAACACCTCTGCAGATCTTAAAATCCTTATTACTCCCGCATTCACTCAGAAGCCAACAATGAGCAGAGCTTAATTTTAAAGCCCTCATTCTGCACCTTTGAAACAAACACTCTCTTCCTTCTGATAAATGATTAAAGTACCCGCAATTTATTTTTTAAAGGAAAAGATCACAGGAATTTCTGAGCTCCACACCCCAACTCGGGTATAAATTTTCCTTCCTGAGGTGATGGTCCTGTACTTTAGCCATCGTAAACTTCCCACACTAGTAATACAGGGAACAAAAAGGTGTTGCCCTGAAATAATATCTTTGTTGACAAAGAAATTGTGGCTTTACTAAAGTTTTCCCGATGTGCTTGATAGACCAATTTCCAATTGTGACTTTGTCACACCGATTCCAGTAACAATGAATTTGGCTTTTCAGGGTTTTTTTTGTGTGTGTGCTTTGGCTTTTAAAGAAGTTATTACAACCAATGTTATGGACAAACTTGAAGGTATAAGATTTTATTCTTCCTCTGCCACCACAGATAATGAAGTTTTATCAACTTCCTTTTATTATAGTAATCTAAAACTGTATCCTGTAATAGGGTCATAAAAATGTAATGAAACTCAATGCAGTATGAATTAAAAAAAGAGAGAAAGAGAGGCTTTAGGGTGGACAAACAGAGAACAAAAGGGAATCCAAGTAGCTCAGGTGTCTCTAGTCCAGAGCCTCGGCAAATGATGCTCTGCCATCCTCACCTCCGTGCTGGCGCGTAGCCCGGGCACCCTTACTTAATTCCCATTAGTGGGATTTTTGCCTTGGGTCTAAACTTTACCATACCCAAAGTGATGTGCTGAAATGCAGCCCCGATTTTTCTGATCTTTTGGGTTTCTTTCCTACCATCTAAACCCTTTCTGGTATGTTCTGCGGGGACTTTTAATGTATTGTTTCATCGCATAGTTAAAATGAAGGGGATGTTAATTACTCTGACACCAGGAAAAGCATAAATACTGCCTAACTGACGTTCACCGGTGCATTTCAAAGAGCAGATGTATATTACTATAGCATGGCAGTTACATTAACTCTGTGCAATGACAATAGGAAAAACTGATAATAACCATCAAACTCATCTGCCTTTTACCACAGCAAAAGAAAGTTCAAGTGTAGTGGAAAGTTTTGGGGGTTGTTTTGTAAATTACCCCTCTCTCTCCTGCTCTAAAACCTTTCACTGGGGGAAAGTTTTCAGGCTGGAGAAGACAGCAAGTGGCCCACGTGCTCCCTAATTCTGGGTTTGTGAGAGGCGCTTGTGACCCTGCTTTCCTCTTGCGCGGGGCTTTTACCAGGATACATTGTGAGGACGATTAAGAGTTTGGGAAGGATGGATGCCGTACACAGATGGATCCAGAGAGTACTAGGAGCTCACTTAGTGGAAAGGCATGGAGCGTGTTTTGCTCCGGAAGGGTTCAGGGAGATTCCCTGCAAATGCATGCAACTGCAAAGGCAGCTTCTGTGGCGAAATGTTTTATCATCTGTTCTCGATCCATCAAAAAATGCACACCGGAAAATATCTATCATTAATTTTGGGTAGCCAGCCTATTGTAAATGAGAAGGTGTATTCCCTCACTGAGAAGTAGCTGATACTAGACAAAATATGATAACCTGGCCTCTTACCAAAATATGGTAACATGGCCTTTGCCATGCCAAAATTGGCTTATAGCACCCTAAAACAAGCAGGCGAACATAGGGGTAGGAGGTTCTACATCACTTTGGTTTCCTTACTGGCAAACATCAAAATGGCCAGAAATACTATAATTCCTTTTGTGTAAGGGCTGGTTGGTGGGACCCGCTCACGCTTGGCAACGAACCTCAGTTTGTGCGGGGGGGTAAAATCCGCAGAGAAAAAATGATCTGGAACACCCTGATATTTGTGACTGTGGCCTTGGTTTCATTTGTTAAATAAGGTGGCAAGAAATCACTGAATATTGGAAACTTGATCAGAATACAGCAAATAATATTTTTCCTTAGTTATTCCCCATATGTTTTCCTTTCACAGAGCTTTTGCTGGGGACTTCTTGTTTCTGTCCTCTCTTCAGTGTGATGCCATGCCTGCAGCTCTGGACTAATAGCAAGAATAAAGATTAAAACTTGCTGAAAATTTTTGATCAAAATTTTTTGAACAGAAAATTTAACTAAAAAAAGTTGTCAGTGAAATAATTTCCATTTACTGTGCTGGTTCTTTTCTTGAGAAAAATGAAGACCCCAAATCCAGAAATATGTTCCCAAAAGTAGGAAACCTACGTTTGGGGTGGACACTTTTCAAGTTTGACTGGCACAAATGAAAATGCAGGAAAAAACCCAACAGTTTGGGGGTTTGCACAGCTATTTTTTTTTCTATTTCTCCTATTCTGAACTAATGATCTTGACAAATCTATAGTAATTTGAACTAAATTCTAACTTTCCCCTATTTTTTTAATCTTACTATGCATGCTGCAGGTTGTGGCCCAAAAGGACTAATGTGATTTTTAGAGCAGCGTGGTAGAAATTTTATTCTTCATCTACACAGGTTTCCCTTTAGGTGTATCACAGGTGGGCTTTTTCTCCTCCCCCCCCACCTTGTTTTAGTGAAAATGGAGAAGATCATTGTGAAAAGGGAAGCTTTAAAAATAATGTGTGATCTGGAAGCGTGAGTTATCACGCTTTTTATCAGAGCCAACTTTTGAAATATGCATTTGCAAGTGTTACAATCAGACACATTTCCAAAAGTAAACTGTAGTAGTTTTAAGATAAATGGCTCCCCAGAGGAAAGCAATAAATAGTACAGCCACACTCTTACTACACCTCGGCTGTGTATTTCCATTATTTATGAAAAGGTAGAAAGGAAGCTACAATTCCAGAAAGCCCTTTGATCAGTGTATTTATTTTTCAAATAACTTTAAAAAGAATATTGAAAAACCCAAACCAGGAAAGTCATTGAAAGACTGAAAATTGGCTGTGGATTTTAAATATGCATGAAGGGCAAAAAATTGGGATGAGTAAACAATTTCCCTTGAAACCTCTCCCCAGTATCCCTGATACTGCAAACAATTATTAGACCACTGGAAAACCACTCTTTTTCTGCACCTTATGCTGCCCTTTCTTTCTCTGTCCTTGTTTCTTGTATATGTGTATTATAACATCTTTAAGCCTTTTTGTCCCGTGATGGCCATGGGAGGCTCTTACAGAAAATAAGTAAGTATTGCTAATGTACATGTGTGGGGTAATTTAGGTTGGAAGGGACACCTCTGGAGCTCATGTAATTCAACCTCCTGACAAAAAAAAACACAAGAGCTCACTTCAAATGAAGATATTAGTTTAAGTGCTTTGTTGGATTGAGACCTAAACCTGAAAATTGAAAGGAAAAAGTCTACATGTTTCACGCAGCTGAAAAGAAGGCTGAAAGACCAGGGTAAAAACCCCAACCACATCTGCAGTTCTTAGTTATCAAAGTAAAAAACAAGCAGTTGTCTCACAACAGAAACATAGCTGGTGAAATCATGGAAATACTGGTCTATAAATAAGTTTGCGTTCAAAACACTGTTACAACTGGCTCTTGGGATTTCCACCCTGAATTCACATCACTTGTATCTGGATTGCATGTCTAGACTGGATGTCTGGATCTCTGTATAGATTTTGAGATATCTCGGTGAAGGTATGGGAAGTCAGAAGGGCTGTTAGCTCTTGGCTTTTTTCAGGGTTTTGTTGTCTTGAAGTTCTTCTCATTTTACACTGAACCCTTGGCCAACAAGTAAGCAGATCTAGAGTAACATATGGGGTATGTGATTAGTCTTTACCTGGCACCACAAACTTGCTGGGTGCCATTTCCATCCGTGTATGATCTCAGTGAAATCTATTGATAGATCACTTTGAAGGGTCTCCGCATTGTCTCTCTCCAAGGGACTTCTCAGCATCCAAACCTTCAAATGTGTCAGTGTCAGTTTGCAAAGGGCTCCTGTGTGCGCTTCAGAAGTGTCCTTGAATCATTTGGTGCTGTGTAGGAAAGACTGCCGTTTCCGCTACTGCAGATATATCGCTCAGTTTAATATGGGAAGACGGAAACATGGGTAGTAAGATACTAACCTCACAGTTTGTGGCACACTGAAGAGGTCTCACTAGAGGATGCAGTAGAGTGGATGTGATGTCTAGTTTTAGAGAGTCAACCATTAATAAGATTGGGGTTGTACAACACCATTCGCTTAATATGGACTTGGGAATTTGCAAAGCAGAGACACCCCCCCTATAACTCGCATCCAGACAGGACTGGGCTTTCAGAATGGTGACCTGATAGCTTGGGGGAGTGCAGGGACTCGGTGTTCAAACATGTCCACAAAATTGCACAACCAAAATGGGTCCTGTGCCTCTGCAAACATACAGCCTCTTCTTGTGCCCCAACGCTGACAGGGGGAGCAAATTACCCCTTTTTGCAGACCCTGAAGAAGCAAATACTCAGGAGGGTGATGGGGTGGGTCCTTTTTCAGAAATTGCTTTGAAAAATGAAATTTGAAAGCTAAACAACACAAGCTTTGTCTATATAAACAATTCTCTCCCCCAGCAGTCGGACTATATAGAGACAAATCTAGTCTGAATAAAGAAAAGAATATTCAAATGGAAGCCAGCAGAGAAAGCATATCATTTGTGTGGGCATGAATCGACGTGGGGACTTACCTGTATTCTCACAACCCCATGATTACCTAAGGCATAGCCTGCAAATTCCAGGACTCTTTTCTGGACATCTTTTTTTCCCTCCCTTTTTAACATAAAAAGCAATTTCCTGACAAATCATTTTGATGTAATAGATTTTCACATGCCTGAAATCATGGCGAAGCTTTAAGCAAGGAAAATCAATAAATGATGTGTAGCCGTCAGCTGTGTATACAGCAGCTTAGTATTGTTTTAATAGTGTTATCACTGCAGAAGGAAAGCAGGGGAGACGTATCTGCTGCTTCAGTTCAGTGTTGAACATGACCCCCTCCCTGCAGAGGGAGCTCAGGGAGCCCAGTGCCCCGCAGCGAGGCCACAGGGCGTCCCCTCCGTCCTACCAGTGGCCACCGCCTCTGGGAAATGGCAACGTCTGGGGATGAACGGGCTCCGTATTCTCCAAGTAACTGCCTCATCCTCTGGCCACGAGGTTGCACGTTGCAGTTTGAGAGAAAGTGTAATTCAGGCAAGGCTAGAAACCAAAGTGAGATGCAATAAACAGTATTTGTACTGTGAGTGTCAGGTTTCTGGTTGGCACTTTCTGTAATAGCTCTGCTGAAGCCAGCGACCCTTCCCGGTATGTCTGTACTTGGATGGGACTTGCCCTCCATCTCCTTCCTCACTGCTCCCAAATGCTTGGGCAGACAGGGCATCTCTGCACGCTCACAAATAACATCGTACAGCTGTGGGCCAAGTAGTTTTGTCTTGTTAACCCAGATGCGCAACTTGTCCCTCATGGACCCGGTGAAAGGCTGATGCTTCAGAGCTGGGGCTGGACTAGCAACCGAGGTAAGTCAAAGCAGTTGGACCCTGGACTTGGGAAGGCAAGGAAGGATCCTTCTCCCTTGTAATATTGATGCTGGGTATTAGAACAGGCTGCCCAGGGAGGTGGTGGAGTCACCATCCCTGGAGGCGTTCAAAAAACGTGTGGATGTGGGACTCCAGGACATGGTTTAGTAGACATGGTGTTGTGGGTTGACAGTTGGACTAGATGATCTCAGAGGTCTTTTCCAACCTTTACAATTCTATGATTCTATGGGTATGTGGCAATGAGTGGCCCTAAAATCTTTGGCCAGTCCTCCCTGACAGCACTGTCAGAGCTATTTGTGCTTGCGTTCCCCGAAGGACCCCCCAGTCTCGATGCAGCCTGACTTGAGTCAGGCTGCAGGCAAGAGGAATTTGTTGAAGCTGAAGTGGATGTATATAGCGTTAGGGAAATATGGAGCAACACTGTGGTCTCTATTCCTCTTAGAGAAGCTACTGTCACATGTTGTCTTCAACTTATTAATTCACCAGCTATTAAACGTCATCAAATAATCTTGTAACTTCATCAAGTTCCTCTAAAGCAATGCATGGTGATGTTTTGCTCACCTGGAGAAGTTAAAAGCTAAAAGGAGAACCATAAAATGAAGTCAGAGTATTAATTTCTGTGAGGTGTCTCCAAAAAATAATTATTTAAAATATAAGAGTAGCTTGCCTATTCATGAAAACCCTTGTGAGATGACCTGAATGTATGAGTGTTCAGAAGGGGAGAGCACAGTCTACCTCAGTTTCCTTTTTTCCTTGAGGCTGTGGCACAGGCAGGGAGAATGTGCATGGATGAAGCTGCTCAGTGTTAAAAAACATTCTTCCCTGTTTAACGACGTAAGTTACTCTAGGCTGCCTGGAAACTGTGATAAGAAACAGGACAGCGCTTTAGAGATACCATGCTTTAAATTTTGAATAATGTACTACCAGGATGTTTAAAATAGCTAAAGTGCAAACTGATTACGCGGGCATAAAAGGGCACACTGGTTACATAAAATATAATAATGTACCCTTCAGCACAGTGACATGTTCCATGTAGAATATAATGTACTATATGAAATCAGTAACATATAAGAGAGCGGAGAGGAGTTTCAAAGACCAGACAGGAGCAAGGAATAATACCAGAGGGTAGCACATGATGATATATGACATGTGGAGGAAATAAGAGAATTAGATTGAATCTCGGGGAAGATTGAAGTTCTCCATGAGGAGATAAATATAATCTAAAACAAAGATATTTGGTAGGAAGGAGCTACTTACAAGGCAATCATGTTGGAAGTGCCTAAGTGGATAGCAAATCAGATATGAGCATGCAATGCAATTGAAAAATAAATGTATAAATGCCAGCGTAATTCTGGCCTGTGCTGTGACAGGGAGGCAGAAAGGGAAACTTCTCCATACAACACACAGGCAACAGTACTTGGTAGGAAACATTATATTTGGGAGCCTTGATAATGAAGCTCTGGTGATCGGAGGTGACAGTGTGATGAGGAACAAGGATACCGCAGAGAAATTTGGGATACAGAAGAGACAGACCTCCACTGGAGCAGAATTGAGTTAAGTCTGGCTGAGTGGCAACCAGCATGTGGATGGCTGCTGGATAGCTGATGTAGGGAAGCATGGTGGACCGTGGGCACAGCAAGCCCAAGAATGATCAAATTAAATGTTTTCTTGAATTTCAGGGTAAAAACGATCAGTAAAGCTGGTCCATCTTCCTGCAGAAAGGGGATAGGAGCCCTGTCATTAGTCATGTGAAAGGCGTTTATACGACTGATTCCCTAAGGAGTGGAAAAGGACCCCAAGCGTTATGTCATGCATCTGCCCATTTCAGTGGGGTTTTGGGGCTACCGCTGACAAAGGTGAGGTCATGTGCTGTAAGGAAGAAGGGCTGAGACGAGCTAGAAGGTTGTTCCACCTCTCATTTCTCCTGCTCTGCCCTGAAGCAAGGATTGCTCAATAGCTCAAAATGTTTCAAGTACTGGGGGTGGCCAGTGGGTGTCAGTTTTGCTCTATGAAGCAGCTGATGGAGCTTCCCTTATCTAAAGTAAGAAACTACCTCTTAAAGGAGGCAGTGGAAAAAAACATTCCTATGGAGAAATGTGAGGTCAGTCCCAGAGTTTGGCATTTTGGTTTTTTCATAGCTCTGTCTATTTCAAGAGCAGCCACAGATAAGAATTCTAACAGAAGTCGTTGTCTTAGCTTTTCCTCTTTCAGTATCTCTGATTTTAGGGCGATGACAACTAAGTGAGGGTTTTCAGCAGAGCTCTCTTGTCTTACAAAAGAAGAAGCCACCATCTACAGCCAGACAAACACTTTATTTCAAAGGGTCATATGCACAAATGTGCAAAAGTCTTGCATGAGCCATCTAGGATAACCTCGCTGGAGGGTCATGATTTTGTTGCCAGCCAATTAAGGCGACTCAATATAGTGTAGAAATCACTTAAAGATCAAGTCAACGCTAAAGACCTATAGCTACTTTAGATACAATTTCCATGGAAAACATCTTCAGATTTTAAGGATTGTTTTCGATAGCTATTTTTAACTAAACTTCAGAGCTGAATGTAAAATTATACCCTTGTTGAATTAAAAAAACCCATCCCAACAAACCCAAACCGGCAGCAAGCCACTACGAAAAGCATTTGTCTTTCTAATGCAATGAGTAAGCTGAGACCTGGTACTTCTATAGGGCTTCATAAGAAACTCTGTGAGTGTTTTGCATGAGGAAAGTTTTTTGAGAAGAGCACTCTTCAGCAGTGTATGGAAGCAGCAAAGTGGCAAAAGCAATTCAGAGAAGAATTTGTAAGACAAAGATGATGATAATATCTGCAAAAGTTTTTCTATTTATGTCCTCATTCATAAAGCTGTAAAATTGGAATCTCTTTTTTTTTTTACTTTTGTAGATTTTTAGATAGGGTCTTTTCAGCTAAAGCCAGTAGGGGAATTTCTGTTGATATTAAGTGGTATAAGCTCTGGCTTGTGCAGTGAAGAAAAGATACTTGATAAAATTACATCTTCTTTAGCCATCATTGCACTGCCCAAAATGTCAATTAGAAGAATCCCTCATGTTGCTAATAAACAGAAAGTAACATTTGTTCTTCCTGATTTCAGAAAAAAATGACAGACAGTGTATTGGCAGTAGCCGGGAGTAAAAGATTGTCTTTTTAATGTAGAGACCGAATGATGTCTTCATCGATTTAAGTCCCTAAGGGAGAACTAAAAAAATGGAAACACCTCCCTCTTAAAAACAAACAAACA
>VZTL01006569.1:0-28088 GCA_013400535.1 Scopus umbretta | reverse complement strand
TTTTTTTCTTTTTTTTTTAAATCTGACTGACTACTCTACTTCTTTGGATGGATCTCTGTAAGTTGAGGAACCTCATTCATACACTTGGGCCACCCCAGCAACCCGTACCAAACTATCCACCTCATCTTTCCTGTTTGTAAAATACGAATTCTACAGGCAGCTTGTTTTCCCCATATAGAGAGAACTGTGATCTGGAAAAGCTGGAGGTAGAAATAAGGAAGTATGAGACTGGTTTTGATGAAATTCATGCAACATTCAAACACAATTATATTCCAAATACCACACATGGTGGACAGGTCAGGAATAAGGTGCAACCTTATATAAGGTGCAACCTTGCTAGGCCAAATTTTGTGTGTGTTTTATCAGGTCTATTTTCTGTATTAGCTCTTTCAAAGAAAACTTCTTGAGGTAGCGAGGAACACTGACGTTGACAATTTTACAATGAAAATTTTTGCGTATTAAAAAGTCTTCATTGAATGAAATGTAATAATATATAGCTAAAGAAAGAAGATGGGAAGAAGAACCCCTTTGTCAAAGTTGAAAAAACCTTTATTTTTTAAAATATTTTTCAAATATGTTATAGGACAGGAAAACTATTACCCAAAAAACTTGCCCTGTAATACTGAGCAATATTTGCTGACCACCTTAAGTGGCTTCCTATGTTCTGGGCTGTGACACAGTAATCATGGAAGACAAGCAATGTCAGTTTGAGGCAGTTAAAATTTTTATATCAACAATGGCAATGAAACTCTTCCACACTCACCCTTCCTCTTCAAGGTCAAATGTTCTCCCTCGACCTCTTGAAACATGCACACAACTAAATTATACAGGCATATCATTGTTATCATAAATACATTATGTACTCCTATTTTCATAGTTAATGTAAGAGGGTCAGAGAAAATTTTTACTTGAATAAGGCGGGTCAGTAACCTGAAAAGGTTGAAGAACACTGCTTTAGATAGATGGACAAGGAAAGTCTATATGACCTGATTTCCATGAACTTTAGCTGAGTTTCAAGTGCTGAGGAGGTATTTTAGTTTATGGTAGAAAACAAGCTAATCTGAAGATATTTCCTTAGTTGCTATTGACCAGCTACTCATCATTTCTGTATGCCATGTTTTCCATGTAAGACAGATGTCCAAAAATAAATTATTTTTAATGTGGATTCTTCAAGAAGGCATAGTGAATTCCTATTAGTAAAAGATAAAACAACATAGTAAGAAGCTTTAATAAAATAATGTTGTGGTTTAACCCCGATCAGCAACCAAGCACCACACAGCCGCTTGCTCCCCCCCCCCCTGCCCCGGCAGGATGGGGGGAGAGAACCGGGAAAAAAAAACTAAAACCCGTGGGTTGAGATAAAGACAGTTTAATAGGACAGCAGAGAAAGAGAAAATAATAATAATAATGATAATGATAATAATGATGAAAGAATATACAAAGGAAGTGATGCCCAATGCAATTGCTCACCACCCGCCGACCGATGCCCAGCCCGTCCCCAAGCAGCGATCGCTGCCCCCCAGCCAACTCCCCCAGTTTCTGTACTGAGCGTGATGTCAGGTGGTATGGAATAGCCCTGTGGGCAGGTGGGGTCAGCTGTCCTGGCTGCATTCCCTCCCAGCTTCTTGTGCACCCGGCAGAGCATGGGGAGCTGAAAAAGTCCTTGACTAGTGTAAACACTGCTGAGCAACAACTAAAACATCAGCGCGTTATCAGCATTGTTCTCATCCTAAGTTCAAAACACAGAACTGCAGCAGCTACTACAAAGAAAATGAACTGAGCTGAAACCAGAACAAATAAAAAAAAAGCATTTGATGTCATGAGTGAGAAGGATCTTTCTGAATTCATTTAGCCCAAAGTTGCTGATCTGTTTCTGAGTCAGATACATTCTTCTTGTTCAGTTTCTACAGTCCGTTGTGCAACAGCTCTGGTCTTTGATGGAGATTGTTAGGCAGTCTTGCAATGAAAGTAGTACAGTGAAGGTGAGGAAGACAACATCATCTCAGTGAATGCGTACAATTCAAAAAAATCCAAGTGCAGCCATTAATCTAATAAGTGTCTAAATTACAATTATGCATCACTTTTTGTTATAATTTTACTTGTATCTAGTTACATAAACGGTTGTGTCTTGGGTTTTTTCATTTAGAACCTCTTATATTCATACCTGCATACTAACATTAAAATACTCAAATCTCTTATCACCTTATTTCCCAATATCAGGAAGCAGAAAACTGGGAAAGGGATTGTGTTCAAGGACTCCAAAACATAAATGTAGAGTCATGCGAGAGTCACATTCAAAAACTCACCATGCAAATCCTCATGATCATGCTATGAGAAGCAAATCAAAGTTATCTCCACAAAGCAAGCTGATGGAAAACATAATTAAAAAAAAATATGCTGGTTGTATTTTATTATGTCATGTAACTTCCATGGCATCAGAAAATACAATATAGACATATAATAATACTAATAAAAAAAAAAGAGATAGAATCACTGTTTGAGACAAAAAAAGTGTTAGTCACTTTTGATCCTATTACCAGAATTGAGTTGAGGTGGTTTTTTGGCAACAGGGAGGTTGATGTCACATCCACAAAAATGGCTTGTAAAAAATAAAGAAATTCTGAAAGCTGGATAGACTGACAGTAACCTTCATGCTTCTTCATGCCCTTAGGTTTGCTGGATTGGGGATTAATTCTCATGGGAATTCTGTAATCCATTGGTGGCCTTATTTTCTTGTCTGAGGAAGTGCATGCAGACATTAAAATTAAAAAAAAAAAAAAAGAAAGCAAAAGGAAGAATGATACATTCTTATAAAAGTTTTTGCTTGTTTGTTTTCTTCTTGAAGCTGAGGGCAACATTTCATTTTAGGATGTAATTCAAGTTTTATGCAGATCTTTGGATCAATGTTTATATGCTGTGTCTATGGCTAAACTTTCTCAAGCTGTGATCCCATCAGATCTCCTGGGGCATTTCCAGCTGTGATCCTGTCAGATCTCATAAGCTAAATACATTGGGCCAACTCAAGCTGCGATGCTGTCAGATTTCATCAGTTAAGCAGGTTTGGGATGAGTCAGTGCTTGAACAGGAGACTTGCAATGAACAAGTTTGTTTTCAAGGATGTAGTGGTTGTGATAACACTATGTATGTGCATGATGTTCCCTTTTCCTTTGTGAAGGCCTTGATCTCAGGCAGAAAATCTGCATTCCCTATACAACATACTGCTGAAAGATAGTGCTTATGAAAAAGGAGGGGGTGAAACTGAGGCACTTCCCCAGATTTCAGAGTCAATCAATCAGTCTTTTGATCTTTGCTTTTTCCGTACCTACGCTACCAGTTTCCAAGAAAGAAGCAAGAGGAGAAGCATATCTGACTGGAATGGGTGAGTGTGGTCCAAATCTTGTTTGGACAACAACGTGTATGTTGTTTCTCACTTTGGAAACTGCATTGTCTCCTATGGTTCTGCCAACAAAACTCAGTGCAGCTGCATAAAGAAGGAACAGCTGCTTTCATCTATGGTTCTCAGGTATTTTCCATTACAAGTGTGTTAGGAGAAGACTTCTCAAGGATAAGCCTTCCTTTCTCCTTAACAAAGGAAGCTGTATATCCTACTGCTGATATTATTCCACGGTCTTCAGGAGCTTCTTTAAGATTCATGTTTGTATTGAACAAATGAAGTGAAGAAAACAAAATAGGTGAGGCTTATGAGGTTTCATATGTGAAGCACCTTTCTTAATTTATTTTGTAATTCATAGCACCTCATTTCATTCTGAAACGAAAGCAAAAATACAAAGAAGCTGGTGAAAAAAATAGAGAAATCATCTCTGGAAGAAAAGGAAACTATGTTTTGAAGTTGTATCAATTTTGCAGGGTTTATATTGGTATTTTTTGTGTGTCAATATTTGTGTCATTTTAATAGATATTTGTAACAAAATAATTTCTTTTTAAATCATTTTTATCACCAGAAGTCACATTTTCTTATTATGTGGTGAACTTCATTAAATAGATAAGGAAAAAGCAAGGTCTTAAAAATGAACTTGATAAAAAGAAGTGTACAATTTCAAAGAAAACATTAATTAAAATAAAATAGAAAGATTACAACAATAATGATGTCAATTTTTTCCTACACATTTCTTTTATGAAATACAAGAAAACGTATTTCTAATGCAGGAAACTGCTGTTGTTGAGTGTATTCTGCCCAGTTTTAGGAACAAAATCCTCTGCTGAAATAACCCACTTCTGCAACGAGAAATTCCCTAAAAGATGGACTGGCGCCAAACTACAGAATGAGTCTTGACAGATCCTGCTGCCTTAATGCAGTAGAAGGCAAAGATCTCTGAAGAAATATTAAGTGTACCTTCACTCCACTCCCTTCTTCTACCTTCAGTTATGATGAATTGCAGGCCAGTGTATTGTCTTTTCAGCACTTTTCAGGAAGCCTTGCCCTGATTTAAACCTCACGCCTGTTGTGTGTGATGATCAGTTGATAATATATCCTGGTGTAATTTAAAAGATAATGCATAACAGCTACCCTTCAGGAAGGCCAGGGTGCGACTCACCTCACCACACCACACTGACAAGTTCTAGGAATGCCAAAGTCTGCAGACCGTCAGGACTGCCTTCATAGTCAGAGGAGAGGAAGACAAAATCAGGGAATTGCTTTTCTGGCCTGCTTTGGGTTGAGACACACTAAAAGTTTTGCTTTCTCTCAGTTGACTTTAATGGGAGGCTAGGAGATTGACATACCAACTTCTCTATTAATCAAATAAATACACCCCACGTCTTCCTCTCGGGATGTGGACCACAGTACTGGACTACCTTCCCCTTCTCATTTGACTAAGAGAAAGAGACTTTGTATCTCCTCCGCACAAGCACTTGGCTTGGTCCCTTGCCACTGATTAGGAAATGTAGGGAGAGGACCCTTTATTCTTAGGAAAAAATGTGAGGTGTGGTTTTAAAGAGTTAGGTCCTGACCACTTTGCCTCTCCCCCTGAAAGCCTGCTTGTTGAAAAGATGACCAGCTCTACAATTCAATGGATGTCTGAGTAACCATCCAGGTTAGATGAAAAGGATATTGCCTGCATCCCAGCTGTGCCTTAGGCTGCTTGTAGACTCAGGCAGCTCCCACCACCCCAGGTAGACTTGCTTCATCTACTCAACATCATCTTGGCAGTCACAGAGTAGAAATGGCTGGGCCTCTTATCACGGTTTTGATTTTGTTTTACTTTTTGATGACTGGTTTCTGTGTCGTCACTCAGGAACATGCCAGCTCAGCATGGTAGTCCACCCCATCTTGCACAGGGGACTGATGCCTGGAAGAAGCCAGGTTCTCTGCCGAGGGGCTTGGGACTGAGAAAAACGTTTGGATGCTGGGCATGTGCAGCGAGTTTTTTGTGTTCTGCTTAGCTCTGCTAAGGATATTTTCCCCTCCTCTCTCTTTCCCCCCCCCCCCCCCTTTTATTTTTTTTTAAATGGATGCTTAGAAATTCTCATTTGAAACGTTAAACTGAAGATGAAGGTTCTGATGTTTGTGTCAAGATTAGCATGGTGGGTGGGAGGGAGTGGGAGATGTTTTCCTGAGGAGCAAAGCTCTCAGCACAAGAGAGTGTATCAATAGAGATGAGGGAATCTAAAGCATAAAGGTTAGCTTTTTAAATGGCTGAAGTTATAAAGAGTGCTCTTTGTGAAACTGGTCACAAAGGGAGCAAAGTGTCTGCACTAGAAAGACTGAGTGACCTTTTCAAAGCATTAGGTATTGTTTATTTTCATTGAATTATGTGTGCATGTCTATGTATGTGTGTTGCGTGGTGAGCAACTGACAGATGCTGCGCAGTTTTTCCTCAACTCGCCGAGTCTCTACTAATTAGAACTGGGATGGAGCTGCATTTTGTAATTTACAGTTAAGTTCTTAATTTTGAAATATTTTCTGAGCCAAAATGGGCGCAAGTAGGCAATGTCTCCCCCCTAAATCTGTTAACAAACAGATTTTGGAGGAAGTGTTCTTGGTTTAATTGAACTTTTCATTCCAATTTTAATTTGCTTTTTATATCATATTCATGTTGTGGTCTGTGATATTATGTAATATACAATGTGGGAACAAAAGCCACATCTATACTAGTAAATTATACATGCTCAGAACTGGTTTTGGATGCAGAAGCCAGCTGGCATGGATCAGTCTACCTCCTTACTGGGAAATTCTTTTAACCTCCAAAAGTGGGTGGCCACATCCAAACTGCCTATTGAGAGTCATCCTTGGCCCATGTTGTCTCCTGAACAGTTCCCAGAAATTGCCTGGGGAAATGTTGGTTACCTGGCACCAAAACTGTGCTCAGGACAACTCTAACAATTAAACTTTATAGGCAATTGTATTCCAGAGCCCAGGAATATTTTCTGGCACTGGTTAACTTAGAAGTATGAACATAGTCATTAAATCCTTTGGACTGCACTGCACTTAATTTGGTCAAACACCAAAAGAAGCAGCAGATCTTATTGTGTTTCACTCTGAGGAATATCTCCCTGGCTTTATCCTCAGATTAGCCTAAAGACTGTATCCACTCTACTGGCTGACAGCTCTGGGTGACAGGAAAATGATCCCACACGTGTCTCCTACATGCTTCCCTGTAAGCAAAGCCTACAGTGTGAAAAAGTAAAATATATATATAGTGGCCCAAATGACTCTTTGTAACTGAGACGTGCATCAAGACTCTCTCAGCTTGATTTTATGCACAGGTAAAGCCACTTTATCTTTGCTTTTAGAAAAAAAGATTAGGTTCAGTAGATTATTCCTTGTATTAGAGTTTATTTTTAGTTCGGATCTTGTTGTAGGAGCAGAGAAAATGACCTATTACTGTAGTCTAGCCCAGATATGGATGGATAAATAAATAAATGAGGAGGAAGAAATTACAATTTACAGATTTTGTTCTGTTGAATAATTTTCTTTTAGGGGGTGAGCTATCAATTTTTTTTCAAGTAGTCCCAGATATCTTTGGTTAAATTTTTCAAATATTCCTTTTGCTGTTCTAGAGGCCTTCTTCTTTCAGCTAGTGAAAACTACTGTTTCAACTAGATATATTTCAAAGAAACGTTAAAAAAAATTACTTAATTTTCTCATTTTATTATAAGTAATACAGGACCTCTGATGTGATAGAAGCTCTACAAACCAACAAGATGCTTAGAGTGATTCTAGTAAATCTGAAGAAACTTTCAGTGAGTGACCCAAGTGGCAGGAGGATTTCACTCGTGTGAAACACAGGAGGCTCCAGTCCAAAACAACACCCAGCAAGGTGCTTCAGACATAGACACTCAGGTATCAGTACATATGACCTAGTACGAACTTATTCACAGGTCTTAGCACCTATTTAAGAATTTAAATAACTGCCAGATTTCTAAAAGTATTTAGCAAGCTGATACTTTTAAAAAGGGAATATGTTTTTTTTCTCTGTATGTAGGAGCTGAGCTGGTTTGAAATCTGGCCATAAATTTACTTGAAAAAAGTGAGCATCGAGAATGATATTTGGATCTACACTTTCAACACAAGTGCATAATTTATATTGATCGCCCTGAAAAACAAAATCCATAGATGTCAGGCATTCCCACGTCTTGGGAATCTGGGCAGCTGTCTTTTATGGTGAGGCACATTTTTTTGTTGTGCTGGTTTTGGTGGAGTGCCAAACTCAGAAGAAAGTTTGTACCCTTCTTGCCCCCTCCCCCCCAAAGATACAGAAAAGCCACACTAAGTCCATTTTAACTCATAATTGAAATCTTCCTCTCTCTAAATAGAAGCACCCCTTAAAATAAAATAAAATGCCACATAAAATGGAATTCCTACTACCATATAAAATGTGCTTTCACTCAGGCTCTCTGTAGCATTATCTCTAACTGCAGTGTAACTAAAAACTAATAACCTCATTTTTAATTAGCTGGGTTTGTGGCGTTCTGCACCCGTCTCACAGTTGTTCTTTCTACAGTGTATATCATTATTAACTCTGAATGTCTTCAAGGAGGTCTTAAATATTTTTTGCTTTCTTTCTTTTTTTCTTTCTCCCAAAAATAGTTCTCAAAACCCTTGTATTCATTAAAAAAAGAAAAAAAAAAATCTAAAGGTGATTTTAAAAACATTATGAATGATTCTGACTTTATTTAGCTATTCTTTTTCTTCAGTCATTATCTGAATTTTTTCTTCCTTTTTAGCCCATAGAATAGGAATGTATTTTTTAAAATATTATGGTGTTTCAGTCTGACTGTTCTAAAAATCATTAAGGTGTGAGTTTAATAAAGGAGACCACAAATACTGCCCATTGGTTCACTTGATGTCAAAACAGTACTGATTAATTACAAAGGGAACACAATGTATCTCAGCTTTCAGTTCTTTTAGGGCTGTAATATATACTAAGGGCTGATATAAAAGGACACCCTAGGAGTAAGTGTTCACTGCACCACGGTGGTGTAACCAGGAAACTCTCTCAGATTGCAACCCTTCATCACAGATGTCAGAGAAGAAGAGGCACACTACAGACATTTAAAGAAACTTTTAAGCCATTGAAAACCTGACCTGAAGCCTACCCCAAAAATGAATGGGTCACATCACTAACCGACACCGTGTCTTGCCAGCAAGTGATGCAGCCTGCGGCCGTGCCGCCTCCAGCTGTGATCCCGTCATCTTTCAGGACCTCCATGGAGCTGAGCAGGGCTGCAGGGGACAGCCCGAGCACATGGCTAAGCTATGGGTGACACTGTCCCGTGGGGCTGGGATGAAGGCAGTCATACAGTGAAAGATGTCCCTGCCCACAGCAGGGGAACTAGATCTTTAAAGCTCCCTTCCAACCTAAACCATTCTATGATTCCAAAAGAAGAAAAAAAAAAAAAAAGGCTAATGAGTTGTACATACTGATTTGTGCCACAGGGGTGACATCTATATTTTTGTCACTTTTAGACCATTTAAAATATTTCCAACTGAAAATATTTTGTCTTTTTGACTAAAGATGAACACATTTAACAGTTCCCCATTTTCAAATACATGTCTTTCTTTGTAGTAAGGGAAGTAAGGAGGACCATTCACACCACTGCTTCTTTGGAAGGACTTTGTTAGTGATCAGTTAAATTTCTTGGTATCTCTAGCATGTAGTTGTCTAGATATCCTGTGCTCTGCTCTGAAGCTACATCACTAGGAAACATACACCCTGGTCTCTTAAAAGTTTGGCAAAAGGTCATGATCCAGAAAACACAGGGGCAAGAATTGTCCTAGTCCTCCTTAAGGCATCTCCTGGCCTTGTATTGTGGAAGGTAGATACCCAGTACTGGAGTTGGCGCTGTCTTAGCACATGGGAATTTTTTCTTCCACAAGTTTATGTAGAAAATAGGTAAAAGAAAGCAGAAACTCAAGAAGACAGTGGGAGTTGTCTGTGTGACTGGTTTTAAGCCTTTAGGTCTGATGCCCCAGTTAGGATATTGGTTCCTAGAAGACAGTTAAACAATTTCAGCTAGAGGGTGACTCAGTATACAAAGTTTAAATTCCTCTCCTGAACTGCTGCCCAAGGGATTTGATCTTGTGCCATATTGGGAGTTTGATTTGAATGTCTAACATTTGGCAGCATCTGTACCCGCTGCATAACTCACTAAAGCAAATCTGGTAAAAGAGACATAGGTTCTTGAATTGAAACCTCAAATGCAGGGAACACATAATTTTCCTCCTGTATGGTTTTCCTTGGAAGAACCTATGCTTCCAATCATTTCTATGATCTGTACAATGACACCTAGATCCATTCAGTCAAGAAGCTTTTACAGAAATGCAAGATCACTGTCACAGAGAGAATGCGATACTGAAAAACAATGGGAACATATCTGGGGAAAATTTTGCCTTGTACAAAGCTCAAGTAAATACATTGCTTTGTATTCTGTTTCTTTTTCATTTCTTAGCTCTCACTGACTGTCTCCTTATTCTATCTCTGTGTTCTTCTATTTTTTTATTAGATGGATTTATAATCCTGTTTTTAGAGTGTCCTTGAATAGATTTCTATAATTAGCAGTTATAAATAGAGATATAGTCTTGGGTTATGAAGTTTACTTTTATTGACTGTAACAGAAGGTTTAAGTTCAACTTCCCCTTATCTGATTATATTTACCAGAACTGTGGGAATTCACTGCGCTATAAAAATGGACCTTGCTGCTGGCTGGCATACCCCAGAACATTTAAATAAAAATAGCAATGAAAACCCAACCAAATATTATTTATGTCAGTTAGATGCCAATGAAAACTAAGGCTTTCAGGGGTAGACAGGATCGATTTTTAAATTTTTTTCTCTCTCTTCTTTTTTTTTTATATGACAGAATGACACACTCTTCACTCAGCCACTCAAGCTGAAGAATGACTGAAGAACCCTGTGAAGGTCAAACACATTTTCACCCAACTGATGCTCTTTTAAAACTGACTTAACCCTCCTTGTGTGTTTCTGCACAGCACGGAAGTTAGCTTTGTAGCTCCAAATTAGGGGAAAGTGTGGCGAGACCTTCCTTTTGTAAAGCTCTTTTGTATTAAGCAGAACAAATTCCCTAAAAGCAGAACTGCAATTTGCACATTGGAATGCATTCTGCCTATAATGATCTTCCCGGCAGAAAGCACTGTCATTTCACAAATGGCCCCACAGTGGTCCCCAAAGCTAAGCAAAAGTATACACATACAAACTAAGAAGGAAATTAATACAGGCCCTGATCCTGCAATGGACATCTAGGGTACAATGAGGACAGCATTGTCAAATCGGAGAGATAACGCTGCTCACAGTATGCAACAGTAGACATGGCAATGTGAGATGGAAGGAAAAGGAGACTGGGAGCCATTGTAGGTCAGCAGAGAAACGTGTAACTTATGTGAGTACCTAAATATGTTTCAATAACTGAAATTAAACTACAGAATCCCATTTTTGCAGGAAAAAAGGCGACCAGCTAGACACAGTATATTCTGACCTGAGAAGTCCCCAAATCACCCAAGATGCTTCCTCACCTTATATTTCTTGACTTCCCTATGCTTTTGGAGGAAAACAGAGACGGAACTTCTGCTGCTCGCAGACCAGAGATGCTAGCCATAACCATCTGACAGGTCTTTGCACCGCTGGTTTCCTATTTCTTGAGCAGGGGAACTGAGATGCCAAGGGGACCATCAGCCTTAATGGCCCTCATGCTCAAAGAAATCTCACTGGAAGAGGGATGCTGCTCTTTCAGGATCTCCTGCACAACTCATCATGCTCCACAACTTTCAGATTGCACATTCGTCCCCGTACTATCAATCAGCACCTTGAAGAAATAGCTGTGTTATATAGCTGTATTCTCAAACATCTGGTGACAGTGAGCATAAGAGGACTGTTGGACTAAGAGGACTAGTGACTAGTTGCCCACTTCTGTGCAATACAAGTTTTTCTTGCCTATTAAGACAGTATTCGGTTCTGCGTGTACACTGTCTCTCACAGAAAAACAACATCCTGCAAGTTAGGACAGTGAAAAAGAAGAATAAAAGAGATGTATGTAGAACTTTCTGGTTGGATCTGGGCATTTATATTATGGTTTGGGGGATTCTCTTTTCAGTAGTGAAAGATTTCTGTGGAAAGGAGGTGGAAGGAGGGAGATGAGGAATAAAATGAAAACATAAGGAAACCAAAAACAGTCAAAAAGGAGTAAATGGTGTTCTAAAAAAAGGAAGCAGGAGAGGAAGGTAGGAGAAAGGTCAGTGCTAAAAAAGTATACTTTATAAGATGTCCATTCTGATGAGGGTTTTTCTGTGCTTCGTACTGCATTTAGTACTACAGAAAAAAAGGCTTCCTTTTAATTTGTAAATACATGAGGAATAGTAAAGAAAAGGATATTATTTTCCACATTTGTTTTGGTTTAAAATTATCTTTGCTAGTGTGTGGGATATATAGCAAATAATTTTTTTTTTTCAAAAACGGGGAAAAAAAAATAAAATCAGATGTAAGGTTTGTAAAAGCTTAGATTTCCTTTGGCTACAGGGTTCGGTGCTAGGATCCACCACACCAAACCTTGGGATCTTCAAAAAGGGTGGAAGTTTTGCTCAGCACATTTTGTGTATCCTAACATTTGAGAGATTTCAGCTCACATCTCCTGGTCTAGCAGGCTAGATTATGAGTTTCTTGTGCACAAGCCATTTGTTTCCACCTTGCCTCAGTTTTTCAGTTTTAAAATGCTTGCAGTTATCCAAAATAAATTTTGACATTTAACTGTAGTGCCAAATTTAGAAGTTTTAGTGACTATTGTTATACTGAGCAGAGAGATGGAGACATCTTCCATGGATAATTCAATCCTTTGATCACCCTACTTACTGAATCTTCTTCAGTAACCTGTTGAAATGTTGTGGACGGTGTCTATTTCCACTGGCTTTAGCTAAGCTCAGCAAATTCAGACACAATGGCCCTAATTTATATAATATTAAAGATCCCTTTCTCTCCTACACCTCTTCCTTTAGAAAAATGAAGAACATTTCTACCTTTCCATACTGCCCAGGAGCCAAAACACACTATGCTCACTGCCTCATTTTCCTCAGCATGCTCATCCTTCTCATGGCTGTGTCTCTCCACAGTATCCCTTGGCATGAGAAAGCATGAGGGTACCTAGAAGGGAAAATGGTGCCTCATCCTGCAGATGACACCAAATTGAGTGGGGAAGTAGATATTCTGGAAGGGAGACCAACCCTGCAGGAAGATCTGGATGTGCTGGAAGACTGGGCTAACATGAACGTCATGAAGTTCAACATGGACAAGTGTAAGGTCTTGCACCTGGGAAAACATAATCCAGGAGTGCAGCACAGGCTGGGATCTACCTGGTTGAGAAGCAGCTCTGTGGAAAGGGACCTGGGGGTCCCAGTGGACAGGAAGCTCAATATGAGTGAACAGTGTGCTGCTGTGGCCAAGAAGGCCAACAGGATGCTGGGTTGCATCAACAAGGAGCATCACCAGCAGAGATAAAGAAGTCATTATTCCACTCAGCGCTTGTCAGGCCACACCTGGAATACTGTGTCCAGTTTGGTCCCCACTATGCAAAGAAGAAGTGGACAGGCTGAACAGGGTCCAGAGAAAGGCCACCAAGATGATCAAAGGACTGGGAAGCCTGCCATATGAGGAAAGGCTAAGAGAACTGGGTTTCTTCAGCCTTGAGATAAGAAGGCTTAGGGGAGACCTTACCAGCGTATTCCAGCATTTAAAGCATGGCTACAAAGAAGATGGAGACTCCTGTTTACAAGGAGTCATATGGAAAAGACAAGGAGTAATGGGTACAAGTTACTCCTGATTGAGACTGCTTTTATCTGTCAGTAATCTAGGTGTGTACACAAACACTGTGCTTTAATGTTGGCATAATATTGAAAGCTAGTAGATATCAGACAACCTAATGGGTTAATACTGTATTGCATATTTATAATCCAAAAGGCTAGTATGAATGCACCACCAACATGGAAAATCCAATGGAATTTCCATGGCATCAGCCCATGAGATTACATTGACATTTCCATTTCAACAAATAATAAAATCCATAATCTTTATGCAGCCAGTGCCACACTCCATATGTTACCTCTTATTTTATTAGCTCTTTATCTTTTCTTTTAATTTGATACACAGAAAACGAAGTCTCATTCCCATTGTGAATCAAAGAAACAACAGCAGTGATAATAAAAAGACTTCAGTTTTGATCAAGACTCACAATCCAGTTACTATAGTCCTCTGTTTGCTAATGACCTTGCATTTCTATTCCCTGTATTGTGTCTACTTTTGAAACAGCAGTATTGACTGAACACTATGTAATTCTGAGCTTCCTTTTCCTTTTGTCTGGACAGAACCCAAAGCAATATGACTACCCTGTTATTATTCAGAATTCAGGTGAGTTTGGTCTGGAGTATTTTGGTTGTTTCATTGTCTGTTTCAAAACCTAAGTTTAGATTTTTGTATGAATAATCTGTTTCACTACTATCACTAAGGCTATTTTTATTTTTTTTTTCTGCATACCACAGCCCCTTGCTTAGCCTGTACAACACTCCAGCTTTGGTATTTAAGATCAAATGAGAGATGCTGGACTATCACCACTAAAACTTGCTTCTTTTCAGCAGTATCTGTTAGGGATGCAAATAGCTTAGACAGGAAACCAAATAAGGTAGGAAAAAGTGATCAGCCACAGACTCATGCAGAGGCAGGTAAGCGGAAGAGGGAACAATGTACTGAACAACTGTAATTCCATTTCACTGTTTCCAGCAGGGTGATGAGTTTTAGCACTTGACCTTACGATCCAACTGTTATAGCCAGATTTATCCTTCCTAATATCCCATTCGCTTCCTGGGAGCACTAAATTTAGGCTCCTATTCAGCTGTGTTCTTTCTCCTGTCAATGGAAGGAAGAAATAAGCACCTCTAAAAGACAATTCAGCTTGTTTTAGATCTGACGCAGCATCTGCAGGTGCCTTTTTTTCTCCACTGAATGTAATGGGAAACTAGGATGACTATGCCTCAATTAGATAACTCTGTTTAGAGACAAAGTCAGAATAGCTGCATCTAGCCTTTAATTAGTAACCAGTTCACTAAAATTGCAGCAGACATAGCTGTGATAAAGACTGTGAAAAGTGAGAATTGAAACTACAAGAACCTCAGGCAGAGTTGGCAGAGTCATGATCCAGGGTTTCTGAGACATGTCTATGGGAATGGCGGGTATGGTAAAACAACTGCAGGAGCATTGCACCTTTTGGAACATTAATGTATACTCTAGGACATCTCAAAGAATAATAAATATCTATAACTAGGCAACATAAATTTTTATAGACACAAAATTTTCCTGTGCCATTCTTCACCAAATTACTTTACAAGTAATTGCAAGTACAATCCAAAGGGGCAGGGGGAAAACCTTCTCGGTATCCTTAAAACTATGCTGCACTTCCTGAAAAGGAAAAAATGTGGAAGAGTTAGGCTGTCGGTGTACTGAGATCACTACCTGCCAAATGACAGACAATATTTTCTTGTTGATTCTTTGTAGTACTTTGTAAATTAGTTTCAAGACTTTGTGTCTTCCATTGTACTTAGATTATGAAATGTAATTTCATCCTTTTTAATAACATTCACTTAAAAAAGGCACTTAACTTTGGCTTGCAGTCATACACGAGTACATTTGTTGTCAATGAAGAGAAAAATGTACCATCAGGGGTGGGGGTGGGGTGGTGCTGCAACCTGAACCTTCATCTAGAGGTGCTTATTTCTCTGCATCAGTAACAGTGCACCCAAAACAATTAGGCACTTCATTCAGAGATTACAGTTAGGGATCTAAGACTAGAGGAAGATGTAAGCGTTTAAAGACAAAACAGACTTTTTCCTATGCTAACATAGTGCATAGACAATGAATTCTACTCCATGACTGAAGTTAAGTACAACAATAATAAAAATAATATAGAATAATAGTAGCCATAACTTCGCTGGAAATGTCCCCTTCACCTATCTGTAGTAATATTACTCTGTTACAAATAGGAAAGAATTAAGAAATCTTTAGTATAGATGATGTATATTTTCTCAGTAAAAGAGGCAAAATTCTCTGAGTTTTTCAAAAGATGATTTTTTAGTTGCCAACTCTACAGTCATACCCAGGGAACTGAATAAAGATTTCCTCATTATACCTGACAGATTTGCCCTTGCACCAGGTGGAGGAAGAACACAGGAACATAGGAACTGCCACACCAGATCAGACCTGCAGTCCATCTAGTCCAGTCTTCTGTTGCTAATATTGGCCAGTGCCAGATGTTTCAGAGAAAGGTACAATAACCCTTCCATAGACATAGTCAGACTTTCCCCTGTGAAAATCTTGTCCCAACCCTGTATACTTAATTATTTTGGGCATGAGATATGCATTTTGAAGCATGAAGGATATATTCCAGATAGGTAGAGCATATCTGTCCCCAAATTACCCTGATTACACTGCTGATTACATAAAAATATGATTTTCCTCTCCCTACAAGCTTCAATTCACCTTAGAAAACTTCAGAAACTTCATAGTGGCACCTAAGTTAGAAGTTAAATCACTGTAAGCTATCCCTAAAGTTAATGATGCAAGAAAAGTCCTGTAGGTACTCAAGTAAGTAATTCAAATCTAAAGTGGTCTGAATTATTGCAAGAGTTGACTACCTTTCTTTTCATGAGTGTGGAGGAATATTCACTTCTCAGTTAGACACATTGGGTAAGTGCCTCAAGTCAGGTGAGATGAATTCACCTACAAGGCACTTGAATAAATTTTTCAGTGGAATTGCTCTTTGCGACAAACAGTATGTTTTGAACCAAATCCATTCATGCAACCAGGATGATGGGGAATGGTTTTAAACTAAAGGAGGGTAGATTCAGACTACCCATTTTTTCCAATGAGGGTGGTAAAACACTGGAATAGGTTGCCCAGAGAGGTGCTAGATGCCCAGTGCCTGGGAATATTCAGGGTCAGGTTGGCTAGGGCTCTGAGCAACCTGATCTATAGTTGGAGTTGTCCCTGCTCATTGCAGGGGGATTGGATTAGATGACCTTTGAAGGTCCCTTTCAACGCAAACCATTCTATGATTCTATGATTTGCATCTCTCTATTGAACGTGAATGTCCGTAATTCTAGATGCTGACTAGGTCTTGCATCTCCTCTGTAAAAGTAATGAAATATATATCAGTAAAAGCATCAAATTAGGATTAGGATTGCACAAACATTTAGAGGAGTTAGGCATAGAAGTCAATGGGTTAAGTATTCAACAAATAAAACATAAAAAGCCTCATCTGTAGAAACAACAAAGTNCATGGGGTTGTTGTGACCCAAGTGCAGGACCTGGCACTTGGCCTTGTTGAACCTCATACACTTGGCCTTGGCCCATCGATCCAGCCTGTCCAGATCCCTCTGCAGGGCCTTCCTGCCCTCCAGCAGATTGACACTCCCACCCAGCTTGGTGTCATCTGCAAACTTACTGAGAGTGCACTCAGTCCCCTCATCCAGATCATTGATAAAGACATTAAACAAGGCTGGCCCCAAAACAGAGACCTGGGAAACACCACTTGTGATTTGCCGCCAACTGGATTGAACTCCATTCACCACCACTCTCTGAGCTTGGCCATCCAGCCAGTTTTTAACCCAGCAAAGGGTGCACCTGTCCACAGCATGAGCTGCCAGCTTCTCCAGGAGAATGTTGTGGGAGACAGTGTCAAAGGCTTTACTAAAGTCCAGGTAGATAACATCCACTGCCTTTCCCTCATCCCTCACCATTGTCTGTAGTGCATGCTTATTACAGTTTTCTGCAGGTAAAGATAATTTCACCAGCTGAGTTTTCAGCTAAATGACACTGGAGAATTTGAACAGATATTCAAAACAGTACAGGAAAGGTAACCACAATAAAGGGAGGCAATGAGAAATTATGTTATAAGGGAACTCATATTTAATGATTTATTTAATTTAGTCTATTGTCTAATACTAACAATATTTATATTTGTGATTTTTGCCTCAAAAATGTGAGTTTGATAATGAAGGTTAATGGAAGTTCACCTCATCTCACTTTAAACATTCAGAAGATATCTGCAAATTTAGTCTAAGTACCTAGGCTCCTACTTACGGTCAATGAAGAGTTGAGGAGCAGAGTTATTTATATTCATGTTGGTCATCTTCTCTCCCAGGCCTTAGACTACTTTTTGTGTATACTGCGCATATGTCCTTTAATGTAATTTAAAGCCCATATTGAATAGGAAGAGTGGCTAAGAACGTATGCTTGATTTTTGGATGACACAAGTTAAATGGGATGAATGTCCCTTGGCTTTCCTGATGAAGTAAAATTTGAGGCACCATCAACATGAAGGAAGGACTGTGATTAAAAACAAGTCAACGATATTGAGAACTAAGTGAAAAGTACTATGAATGTACTTGGGGATTAAAACTGATAATTATTCTATAAGCTGGGAGGCTATCAATTAGAAATGACAGGAAAAGGGGAAGACTTAATATATTAACAGATCATAAAATATCTATGAATAACCAGTGTGATGTATCTGTGAAAGAGATTAATGTAATCTTAGGCTCCTATTTGTCAGGCAAAAGATTTTAAGTACTATGTGCTTGAGCAGTTTTATTTGGATGTTGGCATCCCATGCTAGTCACCCTTTTTCAAGAAAAGTTCAGAAACATCAAAAGAAATAGGCTGACCAAAAAACAAGGCAGTTTTACACTAAAAAAAAAAAATTGGCTTAACCATATGAGGGCTGAGAGGAGAGTATGACTTCAGTCTCTAAATCCAATGATAAATGGTGGTAAATATGAGAATGGAATTTAAAGAAAATAAACTAATAGATAACATGAAAATGGATTTAATAAAATTCAATTTCAGCTGAAAATTAAATATAGATGCTAGTTTTCTGAGGTTTGAAGTTGCAAAATAATCTCTTGGTAGAAGCTGAGTGGGTAAAAAATAGTTTTAAGATGTGAAATGCTGTATTTATAAAGCAGGGCTCCATGACATGACTGTATTAAAGGGAGCCTGACTGTTAATTTCAGATATTATTTTCAGACCTCTGTTTTTACAGTTGAGTTACCTTTATTTATTGAATTTATGAATTTCCACAATACTTCTATAAAGGCTGCCTGTACATTGTTCACATTTTGTAGATGAGGAAAAAAAAAAACAAAACCAAACCTGGAACAATTTACCCAAAGTTTTATAGAAATACTATAGCAAAGCAGGGCACCGGTGAATACCTGAAAGCTGCAGATTAGCACCATATTGCTGGGCTGTCCTCATTCTTAACTTTTCAGGGACAAAGGGAAATGGGAAGAGAGACAGGGAAAAATGGAGGAATGGAGGGAGGGGGAAGAAAAGGGTGGGGAAGTGAAGATTGTTTTTAACTGTTACAGAAGCAGGAAATAGATGTGAAAGGCAAATCATCACATCTCAGGCATGAGCTAGCAAATAAAAGGGCTCAGAATTTATTGATTTAATTTTAAAATAGCATGATTTTTAATTCAGTCTTATAAAATTATTTGTATTGGAATATTGAATTCTTCTTTCTCTTTTTTTTTCAATTCCCAGACACAAAAGTAGAGGCAGCCATGTTACACTTTCTTGCATCTAGATCATCAAAGCGTTGGGTGAGATGAAGGTGCAGGTATCTTGGCCATGCCAAGGTGCTCAGGATTCTGTTCAACAGAATGAAGAGAAATATATGGTATTATGAACAAATTTTGAACGTTATCTTCTTTCACATATTCAGTTATGTCTCAGTATAAAACTGCGAGGTAAGACTCCTCAACCACTTCAGCATAATGAGACAAGTAAATTTTTTCAGACCTTTGAATTTCTGGGTTGTTTAAGGTTGGAGGGTAGAACTGACCTTCCAGTGGCAGCTCATTCAGGGTAGCAGCTGCAGTGTCTCACAGGGATACTATGGTTGTGAACTAGAGCAACTACAGCCATCCAGCTGCCTAAAATATTCTGGTGGATGTCTCTTGGCCCTCTTTGGCATACGGCAGTTTCAGATGAGGAGAGAAAAGGAGACAGGAGGTGGTGCCGAACCACACAGATTTTTTTTATTAAGCAAGAACAGGGACACATCAAGAGAAATGAGGCACCTGTGAGTATGCCAGCAGCTGCATCTGCTCGCTGAATGGATGATAACATGAAAATGACAGGGCCCTCCAAAGGAGCAAAAACTTGGAAATGTCTGATTGTTAATGCCTTAGCTATTTTCTTTCTAAGGTGGATTAGGGACTTCAAAGCAGAGAAACAGACCTCTTTTACCACTGAAGAATCTTTACTTTTCACCTTCATTTTTATGATATGGATTTGTGTGGGTGGTAAATTTATATTCACTCTCAGATATGAAAAAGTAATAATTTGCAATTTTTTTTCATTGTCTACAGGGAACACTTGTGTTGGCTGAGGACTTTCAATGCTTCTATGTTGCAACCATAAACATTCTAGAGAGCTATTTCATTGTGTTGCATACAGACAGATGGATACATTGGATGCATACCTTTATTTTCTTTGGTGTTTTAGTGGCTGTCCATCTCTTTTTCTTTTTCCAATTTTCCAATTCCAAAGTATCATTAACATTCAACAACTCCATTAGAAAGTCACAGGCAGTAAGAGCCCATCTGTGCCACGTTAACATTTAAGGAGGAAATAAAAGAGTAAAGTGGACAGGTGGAGTAGACAGCAGGAAACAACACCAGGCACACAGCAGGTAGGGAGTTCAGCAGAGGAAAATGCCAGACATTTAACAGGTAAATGGAAGGGCAGCTGAATTTCTATGCCAGTCCATAGAGAGTGTAGTGAGGGAGTAGTAGCTGACAGAAATAGGAAGATGTCACATCTTCAAGAAAGAGCACTAGCTTTTCGGTGAGAATGTTAACCCAATTAACCCAACTTCTGAATAATTATGATTGCTAAACAACTTGGCTCTTTTATTTCCTGTAACCTCTTAGAGGCTTTCATGCATATGCTCTGATCGCCATGGAGCTTGGAGGAAGGTGTACATGAGGGACATGTTAAGGAGACATGACAAGGGAGGATGATGACCCACAATCAAAGTGAGGCAGTGGTGGGCTGGCTTGGCAAGGATAGTGTGCAAGGTGATTTGGACAGGACACCTCCTAGTGAACAAAACAAAGCTGCGTGTGGTGTACCTCAATTGTATGCACACAGATAAGGAAGTGCCAGCAGGACAACGTTGTAGAGAAAGCTTCTCATATCTTTTCTGGGAAATCAGTGTGTCTGAGTGCATCTCTGAAATGTCTGTACACTAAAGCATGTAGCATAGGGAGCAAGCAGGAGGAATTAGAGGGCTGCATGCAGTTGCAGGGCTACAGTCTCATTAGGATTATAGAGATGTGGTGGAAGAGCTCAAATTCCTGGAGGGCTGCTCTTTAGGGGGACACAGGTTCTTTAGGAAGGACAGGCTGGGATGACACGGAGGGGGAGTTGCCCATGATGTGAAAAAGCAATGGGAATGCCTGGAACATTGCCTGGGAGCAGATAACAAGACATCTAAGAGTGTGTAAGTTATGATTAGCTAGCAGACCAACACAGGTGATGTTGTGGGTGCCTGGTATAGACTGCCTGGTCAGGAAGGAGTAGATCAGGCCTTATGCAGATAAGTAGAAGAATCTTTATGTTTGCAGGACATGATCCTCCTGAGGATTTTCAACCACCCCAATACCTGCTGGAGGGACAGCACAACATGACACAAGCAATCTACAAGGTTTCTGGAGTGCATTGATGACAACTTTCAAATACAGGTGACTGAGGAGCTGATGATGGGAGATGATCTGCTGGACCTCATGCATATGGTCATGATCCAAACTGGGCTACCCAGGGAGGACCATGATGGTTTTGTGATTCCCTTGGGCTAAATTAAAGTGAAATGACACTAAACGATCGATTAAACACTTTGTTGATGGCAAAAAGACAACCTGAACTTGGAAAGCATAATGGCAGGCAACCTGAACTAGGAAAGCGCAACGATAGGCAATGTGGGTTCTAATGGAAATACTTAAAAGAGGAAAGGTAAAAGAAGAAAAGCGGGGAGGAGGGAGAGAGAGATATCACCACCCTTGGATCCCGTGATGTCAATGGTAAACGTGGCAGTCCTCCTGTAGTGGGCATGCACATGCACATGGCAATCCTGTGGTGGTGGGTGCATTGCCCTTGGAGCACAGGGCCTCCGGCTGCACCAGCAGCATCTGCAGTTTGCACCAGCTGAATGAGGCAGGTCTGGAGCAGCAGCTGCGGCAGCATGGAATCTTCAAAGTTGTGTCTTTTATAGGCTAGTCCCTGCCTCCAGTGTCTCCCTCCTGAGGACCCACAGGGTTCGGTTCTTGTTCCAGAATGTTCTTCATCTTCTGCACAGGTGCCACTGCACGGGGAGGGTGGTCGTGAGGGGTCTTTCGGGTGGTCCTGAGCCCCCTCCTCAAATGAACTCCCATGATCTCTGGCCATTAGAAGGCGGAATTGCGCATCCTCCAACACGCCTCCCGGCTCCACAGGAATTGGCTTCTCACCTGTGCTGCTATACAGACCCCGATTTGTCGCCATGGAGACCTTAACTTGTCTCTATGCAGACTTTAACTTGCCTCAGCCACAACGTTTGAGACATGACTCTTTCAGTCTCTCACAGCACCCCATGGCTCAACCATTGTATAATCTTTGTCCAGGGTGGCGATTCTCACATAATGGGTAGGAGAGAAAGAGGATAGAAAAGATAAAAACTGTGAAATCATACATTTTACAATTGCAGGGCCAATCATCAAGAACAAAAACCCACGGCCTGATGTTATAATGACATTTAAAACCCACTTGCCCCAATCTATAAGTCCCAGTGAATTTAGGAGAGAGGTGAACCAAGACCCAGGTTCCCAGATGTTAAACTGATCCTTCAGCTGCATTGTCTGGGAAAGTTCTCCAGTCTGCTCTGACACCTCATCTTTTTTCTCACTTCTTCTAGGGTAGTATTTGCGTTGTGTATGTTAAGACAGCACTCTCCATTGGTAAGATTTAACATTCTGCATACCCCCTGTTCTTTTAGCAATAACATATCCAAAGCTAATCTGTTTTACAAAGTCATTTTAGATATCTATTGAATCTGTAAATGGTGTTGAAAATTTCACAAGACGCATTCCATAGGTAGAGCTGTTAGGGATTTGATACCAGGTCCCTCTAATGTCTTCCCATGTGGGGTTTGGATTTGATACATTTCAATTTTTGAGTGCCTTGTCTAGTAATGCCTTATCTAATAGAGTCAGGCAACCAAGGCAAACAATGGCCCACTCAGAAGCCGACAACATAAGACCCGTGGTGGGTTTCTGACAACCTGTAAAATATATACACAAGGATGAACGATAATGAAAAGGATGGGACAATCCACTGGGTATGAATTTGGTGATCTCTCCCACGTGCATCAGTGGCTACCCAGGTTCATGAGTTTTCAGGGTTTGCTTCAAGAACCTATGGGTACATTCAACAATGTCATTCGCCTGGGGGTAGTATGGAGTGTGAAAAATCCCTTTGTCCCATGCCCACTCCTGAACCACCCCAGCAGTAAAGTGGTTTCCATTGTCTGATTGGATTGATTGGGCTTTTGGTAGGTACCTACACCATAGCTTCAACCCTTTCACTGAGTTGTCCCCTGCTGCCTGTCATACTGCTTCTGCTTGAGTTAGTCCTGGCACCACTTCATCCCCTACTAGTACATATTGTTTCCCATCAGAGATCCGAAATGGACCAGTGTAGTCCACCTGCCAAGTTTCCCAGAGGCCCTTTCCATTCTGTAAATGGAGTGGGGTTCTTGCAAGGGATGTCTTCTTAGCTGGGTATAGCACTGACTACAAAGAGAAATGACCGTGTTGCACAGTTCCTATGTAACAGGCCAGCTCCTGACCCTGGCTTCTTTGAAAAGGTCTTTAACCCCTGAATTATCACATTTCACACGTAACCACTCTAACAGATGCTTCTACTTTTCTTCTTCAGCTTCTGCTGTCATTGTAGCTAAATGGGTTGAAGAATCTACTTGATTTTTCCAAATGTGGGCTGGATGATCCCGATTTTGATGTGCAGCTACACATCCCACCAAAAAGGTCCTCTGTTTGGCAACGTTTAGGATTTCTTCCCATTTTACTCACTGCCACACTAGTACCCAATTAACTTCCCACTGGTTTTGCTCCCAAAACGGGAGCCATTCAGTTAATCCCTTGAACACAGCATATAAATTGGTGTAAATAAATAGAGATTCTTTGTCCTCTGCTTCTTTAACAGTTGCACTCCATACAGCTACCAGTTCAGGCATTTTCACTTATTCAGGGGCAGTCAAGGTTTTGGGGGGAATGCGCATTGTCCCACCTCTCCACTAGATACCCAGGAACATTATTTCCAAGGATGGAAGCTGTGTCTTTTGTTTAGGTTTGATTATTTTTGTTTGGGTCTGACCCAAACAACTACGTTGGTATCAGGGCTGCAAATCAATATATCATGAATATATTGATATACCTTAACTCACTTCTAAGGTGTAACACGGGCAAGCTCCCGCACCAGTACGTAGTGGGTGATGGTTGGTTGGTGAATGGCAGCATCCCTAAGGAAGGAGTGTAAAAGTAAACTGCACCCCTTCCCAGGTAAAAGCAAAACAATCTCTGTCTGCTCCCTGCAAGGGAACCATAAAAAACATGTCTTTTATTTCTACTTCCCCCCCATGTTATCTCCAGAGGACCTCCCCTTTGCCAGGGTCGGGGTGTTCTCAACTGATCTTGTAGTTGTACTGTGTATAAATTCAAGGCATTGGGTAGTCCCCGTGTAAGGAGATGAAACCTTTCAGGGTCTGTTGTGTATTGCATAGGGGAGGGCTGCTGCAGAACCAGTAATCCATTATGCATCAACTGGAGACATGCAATTTTCTGTTTGCTCTCTAAAATGTGGTCTGCTGTAGGCACTTTAATCAAGAAAGGGTCTCTGCTTTCCATAGGATCTAATCCATCTGCCCAACATGTTGCTCTTTGGATCAGGGACCAGAGCTCTCTGTTATGATTTGTGGTTATAAAAACCCCCATCCCCTAATACCCTCTTGCCTGATCCTCACTCAGCAAGACACGGTCACCCCTGGTAAGAGATACTCCCCATATGTATTTGGTTTCCATTTCTCGGAGTCCCCAGGAATATTTTTCCTCAATCTTAGCCAAATCAGTAGGGGAATAGGGAACAGTGTGGGTGGTAATTTGTTGAGCTCCTCCTTGACCACCATTTATAGTCTTGGTCTTACTTAGAGATGACATTTTGGCTGCTTCTCTTCCAGAGGAATACACCTCTAGGTTTTTAAGAGGGTACAGCAATTTTGATTCTTTTTCCCCATCAGAGTTTGCATATTCTTTTCCCCTGTCAGAGTTTGCATTCATATCTCCTGTGCCAATTTGGGAACAGGTTTTGTCTAATTGTTCCCTCAGTATTCTCTCCTGCTCCAAAGTCTCCGCCAAAGCAGCACGTAGCCTCTGGTTAGTCATCCGCTCAGCAGTGAGCTGATCTGAGAGACTTCTCATTTCATTCTCTAATTGTTCCTGTAAAGCCTTGGTTGAAGGTTTATCTTTCTGCGCCACTGCCAAGGCAGCTCCTAAAACTGTCTCTCACACATATAAACAAGGAAAAGCTTATGGGGGATGTGAAGGTCAGGGACAACCTTAACTGCAGTGACCATAAGATGGTGGCTTTCAGTATCCTGAGAGGAGCTAACAAGGCAAATAGTAAGATAAGAGCCCTGGACTTTAGGATGGCAGACCTCAATCTTTTTAGGGATATGTTTGGAAGAATCCCATGGGATATGGCCCTAGAGAGAAGAGGGGCTCAGGAGAGCTACCTGGTTTTCAAACATAATCTCCTCCAAGCTTAAGAATGCTCCATCCCAGATGGAGCGCCCTCCAGCAAAGGTGGCTGGAGACCCATGTAGATGAATGTCGTGGTTTAACCCCAGTCAGCAACTAAGCACCACACAGCCACTTGCTCATCCTCCCCCGCCCCCGGTGGAATGGGAGAGAGAATCAGTGGAAAAAAAAGTAAAACCTGTGAGTTGAGATAAAGGCAGTTTAATAGGACAGCAGAGGAAGAGATAATAATAATAAGAGTGATAAAAGAACATACAAAACAAGTGATGCACAATGCAATTGCTTGCCACCCACCAGTGCCTGAGCAGTGATCGCTGACCCCAGCCAACTCCCCCAGTTTCTATACTGAGCATGATGCCGTATGGTATGGAATAGCCCTTGAGCAGGGTGGGTCAGCTGTCCTGCCTGTGCCCCCTCCCAGCTTCTTGTGCACCTGGCAGAGCATGGGAAGTTGAAAAGTCTTTGGCTAGTGTAAACACTACTTAGCAACAACTAAAACATCAGTATGTTATCAATATTATTCTCATCCTAAATCCAAAACACAGCGCTATAGCAGCTACTAGGAAGAAAATAAACTCTGTCTCAGCTGAAATCAGGACAATGAACAAGGAGCTCCTGAAAAACCTCAAAAGTAAAAAAGGAAAGTGTAGAATTTGAAGTAAGGTCAAGTCACACAAGAGAAATACCGAGACACTGTCCAAGTGTGCAGGCATAAGGTTAGAAAAGCCAAAGCCCATGTGGAGTTGAATCTGGTTAAAGGACAGGAACAACAATGACAAAGGCTACTACAGGTACATCAGTCACAAAGGGAAGACAAGGCAAAACTTGGGTCCACTGCTGAATGAGGCAGGGGAAGTTGTGAAGAAGGACATGGTAAAGGCCAAGATGTGGGTCATATTTTTTACTGTTAAAATTTGCCTTCAGGAGCTATGAAGCACATATCTGGGGATCAGGTAACAAGAGAGGTACAAACTCAGCACTTTAGTGTGTATGCCATGGGATCTTTAGGTAACTTTGGACAAGTCTCTTGAAGTCAGTGGAATTAGTTACCCAAATACTATTGAGAGTTAAAGATCGAAGTTAATAAATATGTCAAGTGAACTGCAACAAACTGGGTGTGTAATCAACAGAGTAATGTGAGCATGTTTTTTTCTGACAGAAAAGCAACTGGAAACAATATCCTCCAATGTTACATGGGCAAAGGAACAGGGGAATAGTATGATTCATGTGGTCTGAGACACCTTTCTGATATGTTTATCTGTCCTAATTGCAGAGAGATCTTCAGGTGTGTCTAAATTCCTTTAACTAGTTCTAAAATTAGGTGGATGAAGTCCAGACCTGAGTTTCCTCTACTTTACTTGAGGGTGCTCAGTGACCTTATACTAAAAGTATATATTGGTTTTATAAATTATGTTTATTTTAATACAGATTTTTCTTAGGTTTTAGGTTCTTCCCTGCACTTGTGCCATACTAAGCTATGACTCAAGTCCTGGCCTTTATTTCTGCACCACTCTTAACATCTAGGAAATGGCAGACATGATGGCTCTAAAGCTTGGCATTGCTGCAGACGTGTTCCTGTTGACAGATACACGCCAAGTTTGCTGTCACTTGGCTTCACCCCTGGAAATTGGTGGAAACAGAAGAATAAGACTCTGTTAATTTATCCTTTTCAGTGGGGGCAACATTATTTGTCACCTTGCCACTTGGCTGTTCTTGCGCTCTGGCATACAGTCTCTGACTGTGTTTGCAATGCAGCGTGATGGTTGTGTGGTCTAGAGTTTTGCTAGCAGCTGCCGATCACTGGCTGGCTACTGAGGCAGGGTACCAAGGAGGAGGACAAGAGTTGGAAGGCTGTCATCTGACAAATTATTCCAAGGGAAAAAAAGCATAAGCACATACTAGGTTCAACTTGAGAGACTCTACAGACAATCACAGAATGGGAATCAGAAATGTATGAATAACCCAAACAGCATATTTATTGCCTGTGTTCATCCTCTTCAGTTATCCCTCTGCAGTTATATTAAAAAAGAATTGTTTCTGCACTCATGTTTTTAAACTTTTAGTGTCTCTACAAGAAAAGATCAGTAGCATGTCTGCCTGAGGAAGTATCAGAGCACTGCCTGAAACTGCCCTCTCCCCATTTGCAAGACAGTGGTTTTTAACAGTGGAACATGGCAATGTCAATATATGTTTTCCTATTTTTCCTAACGTTTCTATCAATGTATGGACCTAGAAATTCAAAATCTAGTATGTCATATCTTATCATATTTCATGTAATTTTCTCTTCTTCAAAACCAACATTTGGATTTGTCTAATCGTATGGCAATACCCATTTTAATTTTAAAAAATAAGCTGGCCACCCATGATTGTAGAGAAAAATACAATAATAATTAAAAAATTAATCTGCAACCAGAATTCATTCAAATGTGATATAAACCAAGTTAAACAAATTCAAAATACAGTGTGGTATTGCAAGTTTTATTTTTATATAAATACAGAAATAGCAGAAAACTCATCTTATTTTTTAAGATGATGGGTTGATGCGTAGGCTGATTTGATGGGTTTTGATTGCATTAGGTGGGCAGTCCTGAATGCCAGAGATGTAACTTCTTACATAATTTATGGGTAACTGTTATTGTTCTCTATTATTCTGAAATATTCTCTACATAAAATATTTTCACCCTAATGGAGGGGAGGGGAA
>VZTL01006568.1:12064-28088 GCA_013400535.1 Scopus umbretta | reverse complement strand
TTTTCTTTTTCTTTTTTTTTGTTTTAAACCTGATGTTTGGAATTAAAGGAATATAGGGACAGTTGATTCATGCCATTCCTCTGATGCTTCCCCCAATACCCAGCAGCACTCTTCTAGAAAACCATGAAAAAGCCATGAAATTAAAATAAAAATTGCAGAGGAAAGTGATACCATGTCTCAGTTAAAAAGCACAAGCTTGTGTACTGTTTTTATATGGTATTCAGTACTTAATGATATAAATTACTGGTTGGGAAATATGTTTCCAGAACCCAACAAAGTGAAACAATAGTTTGGGTTTGGATTGAGCATTTGGCGTGGCAAAGATTACACCAATTTGCATTGCTATCAGGTTTGCTTTGATGTAGGGTTTTTTACTAGAAAGTAATTTACAGAAATTTACTTTGTATTACATCATCCTTTATATCACGTCCCTTTCCAAAGAGAGCTGATGGTCACTGATCCATATAATGCTAAAACAGGCTACGTGTTTCAGATCTTTGGCTCAATTTAAATACTCCTCCAGATCTGGGGTTACTGTAACTGTTTTCAGGCAACTTCCTCCTTCTCATCTGCCCCTACTGAATCTTCTAAGAGGTCTACGAAAACATCAAGCAACAACATTTAAAACAGCTTGTGGCATGTCACTACTTTTCATTATTTGGAAAATTTGCAGGAGGACATTTTTTATTATTTTTCTCATATTTTCAAAAGAATACATTTTATAGTCAGTTCTTTACACATTGGGAATCATGCTTTTTCCTATCATTGTGTAAAAGTGCAGCTATTTTGAAGGATCCTGAGCAAGTTTCCACCCTGTGCCTCTATCTTATTTGAGGCATACCATTTAATAGGGTGGTTTTTTTTTTTCAGTTCACTGGAAAACTAACATCTGGAAATGTGAGGCAATAAAGCCTAATTCAGACTTGAATCTAATTAAAGGGTTTACTTAAACAAAACTATTTGAATAAATAGCTAAGTAAAATGTGCTAGCTACAAGCAAAAAATCAGAAATAAACAGTCGTTACCATACAATGATACACATGATACCACATGTTTTCTTACAGTTATCTGAGGCAACCACTGGCAGCTTCCAGTTCTTAGAGGTTGACATGGTTTGGAGCTCACAGCATGAACTTCTTAAATTTTGCTATCATGATGGGAGATTTTAATATGGCTTCGATTCTGTTCCTGAATACAGCACCCAATATACTGTGCTACCAATTGCATTCATTCAGAGGACTAATTAACAGACTTGAAAGAGCAATGAATTTTAAGAATAACACTGCAGTCTTCTTCTGGAGACACACAACTTTTATGAATGAGTTGTGCTCAGCATCTCATCTACAATATGTTAGGGGCACTTCATCCAGTTTCACATGATGATAAAGTTAAGCCATAAGATGTATTCCTCTATAGACAGGTTTTTATCTCTCACCAACAAGCAAAAATATAGAAACTAAAGAAAAAAATGAAGTCTCAAGAAAACATGCATTTGGGTCCAGACCTGGGTTTATTTATGTCAATTGCCAACTGAAAAAAAATCAGTGGATCACTAACACTTTGGAAGGTTTCCCTTAAAATTGCACAGATGTTCTTATCTGACTAAATAGAGAGGGCTGTTGAAAGGATGCAGTTTGCTTCTGAACTTACATTTCAAAATTCCTCATTCTGGAATCAGCAAAGGCTGAAAGGTTAGAAAGGTAATGAGAAATTAGACTCTATTTGAGACACATCTAGTTCACGGCAACATTTCCAAGAGCAGAAATATCTTGCTGCCTCTGATAAATGAAAGGTAACCCTCTCCCCCGTAAGTGAAGAGGACACTAAAAGGAGGCAAATGTTGATTTACTGCAAAGGAAATGTCTGTGAAAGCACAACTTTCTCTTCTTATTTTCTTGAGTCGTTAAACCTTTCTTTTTGATTTCTCTAATCTAGCTTCTAATACAGTAGATGGAAAATATTTCACATTATTTAAGTCATAAACCACTAGTTCAGGTGGATTTGATTACCAGTTGCAGGAGGTGGCACATTTCCAACATGCTACCAAGTGAACTTACATGCTTGTTATTCATGAATTCTTCATCTTGTGGAATCTTATCATTTGATTTATGGACTGTTTGGGTTTATAGCTTTTAGACTTATGTTCAGGTTTGTTTAGGTTTTTGCCTTTTGTACTTTGGCCACTATTTATAAAATGAGAGCTCTGACTAGGATTTGGTTAGCATACCTGAACTCTAACAAGGTTGGGGGAAGGTTCCTGACAGGGCACACACTTTTCACTTGCAACTTGGAAATGCTATGCTTTTTTTCCAGCAAACATCACACCAGGAACAGGCAATGAAAAAACAGATGCTACGTGAAGACTTTTCGCAATAAAACCACAGCTGTGGAACAAAGCAAACCTCGAAGAGAAAAAACCACCACTGACACCAAACAGTCTAAAAGATATTACCTTGAACCCTGTGGTGCCTTGGTAAAATCAGTGCTTAAAAAGCCTCAGAAAATTCATGTCAGACCCTTAGACACACCAAATAATTAGTGATGGGATAAACTCTAAAAGCATTGCTATGTGATTTAGATCAAACCCTGGAAGGTCTGTGGGCCTAGACTAGCTGGAATAGATTTCACTGAATTCATTGCATCTTCTCAGATTTACTCCAGCTGAGGTCTAGCGTTTTTGTTTATTCAGACATCTTGATGTTTTCCGTGTCCCTCATATCTCGCTCTCTCCTCTTTCATGCCAAACCAGAATGGTCTCTGCTCTCCTGACCCCATCATTCCAGCCCTGTGACTCCCAGCTGGTTCAGAGTGAAACCACTTCAGATTTCATCTATCAAGCGTAATTCCTTTCCCCACCACCTCAGAAACTAAGGTAAGGTGTGATTTTGCTGGCTAACACACACACAAAAAACTTTGCACAGACAGAATTATTTTATTATTACTGATAATAACTTTTTGGTTGTTATGAACATATTGATGTTAGAATGCTTCATTCCCTGCCTTAAACTAAAGAAGCCGCAAAAGTGTCTGTCTGTGTGTGTGTGTGATAGGATGTGGGAATGCAGGTACTTCTGCTGCAAAACCAGAATAAAGCATTTTATCACAGTCTGAAAACTGCAACTCCAGCTGACAGGCAAAGAGCAAAATAGTAGTCACTCATGACTGAGTATTTCCCCAGTGGGAGGACATAGTTACACATACCTCATGCTCTGTCTACGCTGAATGGCAGGTAAATTCTGTTATCTGCAGAGCTGAAGTGTTCAGAAAACACTTCTACACAATGTACACTGTTCTCACAGCCAAAGTCCAGTGTGCTGTATTGCTAGAGAGGACAGTGGGTGCCCTGCTCTCCGCTGACTCAGCAAGTTGAGAGTCAGCTCCGTGTTGAAGTGACTACGGCGTTCCCTGTTTGGGTTGGCAGGGAGCAAGACCAGCCTGCAGTTGAGTCTGCCTCCGCTTTTCTGATATTTTTGCACAAATTCCACTTTGTGTTTCTTCTCTAAATGGCAGAATGAAGACTCAGCATAAGCTTGTCTCCTCCAGCATTGTTTATTCTGGGGGAAAAGGGATTCTGTTTCCATGCTATCTGCATAGATTCAGCCTTCAGTATGATTTCTTTCATAGAACTGCTATGACCCACTTTTAAACTGAGTCATTAGGCACAACGATAACCATAGAGTGAATATATAGTGAATGTTGATATACTGTCATTCACAATGACATCTAATTTGGATGCTGTCAGTGCTAATACACTGAATATCCATAACGCTATTGATACTGCTCAAAGCACAAATGCCTGCTATTGTGATTTGACATTTAAATGGACTGGTGAAGCCTCAATTCCACTGAAATCAAGTAGTCTTACACTGATTTCAGCAGAACCAGATTTTTATGCATAATGATAGCAGTTCTTATTATCCTAACACAGACACTTTATTTGCTGTAGGAAATAAAACCATTTAGTTAAAATGCAGCTGAACACTTATTGTTACGCTGCAGATGAAAGTAAGGCCTCTCTCTCTAAAAAACTGTGGTTTTCATCCCTGAAGCCGACATTGACATTAGAGATTCTCATCCCATTATAGTGGCTTGGCTGCTCACCATCTGCTACAGTACTATGGTTAAGTACTCGAGAGCTCCTACACTCCAGGGAAGAAAACACTTCCAACGGAGACATTTTTATCCCATTACTCTTCTTTCAAATATGACTTGAACATTTTATGCAGACAATACAATGACCTTTGGGGCACAGAGGCCAGCATAAATGCTGCACTGCAAGCCCAGTTTGTAGTTAATTTTACTGGAAGAATGATAAAATTGTATTGTTTTACATGAATTATGGCAATGAGTTACTCAGTGGTGGAATCTACAGACTAGACATCTTGTACTGGGGCTTGTCACACAGCCAGCAAAAGCATTATCATCTATTTAGCCAGACTTCATTTCCAACATTATTTTCAGGATCATTTTTTTCCCTGTGCTAATTAACTGCATTCACAGTTATAACACTATAAAATACTGCTTAGTTTATATTGCTTAATTTTCTTCTTCTCTAAGCATTCCAAACAGGAAAAAATTAGCATATGTACAAAGGAGCTTCCATACTTTTTTCTGATACTTTGACAATTAGTTTCTTGCTTTTGAGTTGTACCCAATGCAGTACTTCTATCATTAGTTGTTTGCACTACAACGTAAGATCACCTTACATTAAGATCAGCTACTCTCTAGCCAAAGACAGTCCCCATCCTGAGAAGTTCACTATCATGTGAGAGGAGGGAAAAGAGGCTTCCCATAATAGAATATTGGGGGAATAAAGACAAAATTTTCAGAGGTAGTCACAGCAAATCAGAGCGCCTGGCACAAACACATATCTTTAAGAACTTAACCTTGAATTAGTAGGCCCAACTTCTACAGTGCACATGAGAAGATAAATTTAGAAATGTCACTCTTGTACCAGTTGACCCAAGCGCCATCAGCCTAGTCTCCCTAGATTTTGTCATTATCTCTTCTCTATGTGTTCGTATTGGGTATTAGTAAGCTGGCAATTACCCATTTTGATTTCATTGTGCTAATTGGTTGCTGTCCTTCTGAAGCAGTACAAGAGGAAAGAAAAGACAACATTGTCTTCCTGCCTAATATGAAGTTGGTTCTAAATTTGCATCTGTACCTTGAGCAATGCAGATGGTGCAGTCTAGGTATGTAGAGGAGGAACAGAGCAAACTGGGAAAGGAATACAAATTTCACTGTATGTGAAAAGTTGAGCTAGCTGGGCCTATCGGGAAAAGCAAACATTCAAAAATTGATCAAAAAATACTTGCTTCCTTTTGCTTTTGGAAGAAGAAAAGAACCCGATCTGCCTTTGGCACATGTGTAACACAGTACCATCTCAATAGTGCAGTCATAGATTGCTCCTCAGATCGGATTTTCAGTCTATCTTGTAAGACCAGACACTGAGTCCACGTATACACATACACGTTCTTAGACAGGCAGACTAACTCCTTATTCAAGGAGTAGACATATTAGGAAAACTGTAGCTATCTGTAGTGTCAGTTAAATAAAGATACTAGAATGTGGCCCAAAGTTATCACTAACTATGACTAAGAGGGATTAGGTCAGCCCCTGTATTACAGTCAGGTTTGACAGAGACAATCTGTAGCACTCGGAGGCTTCTTCTCTTTGGATAGCAATAAGGCAGTTTATCCAGAGATGTTCAATAAAACACACAAATTACTGAGGATGAGACGTATGATTTAAAAAGAAATAAAAACCTTTTATTACCTTCAAATCAGCACTGAAGAAAACCATGGAAAATGAATAAAAAATTAATGTTATACAATGTGACAAGTTACATTTAGAACTGACAGAAAAACTGGTCACCATATAATTTTTTTGTTGGATATTCTCTTTTATTCCTGTTCTTTAGATACCAGTTTTGAAATTGTCTTTGGCATATATTATCTCACATTCCTCAGAAGCTGCTGCGCAAAGTGTCTCTGATAGGACTATTTCCATTTTGAAGTTTGCACTGTTCTGGTAAGTCAGAGGAGCCATTGGGAACTTGCCTACCTCCCAGCCCCCAGCTGAAACGATTTCTTTAATTAGACATTTCTCCTATATGGCTGTGTCTCTGAGCTGGCAAAACAACGAACGGAAAAGGGTTTTTTTGTACATTTCTGTACTCTGGATCTGAGCTAGTAAGAGCCCTCAGAAGCGGGGGGACACACTGTGAAGACTCCCCAAGAGGCTGCATGTAGCCTAGCAGGGTCACTGCTAAGCTGCACCAAAACTGAACCAACTGTGCAGAGTTCCCGGGGAATCTCTGCATTGAAATCCCACATCTCGCAACACCTGCATGATGTGTTTCCCATTACCCGACCTATTCCAGTTCCCCACTATCCTGAATAATACACCTGACTGCACACAGATGACAGATTACTCCACCACACAAATACAAATGGAAAAGTAATTCTCCCAAAATTCTTCTCAAAGGTTGTTGTACACAGATGTGGAATGCAAAAATTCATATAAAAGACGCTGTCATATCCCAAGTTCACAGTCTACAGCAGGGAAAAAATCTAAGTTAATGAAAGATTAAGTTGGTCTTTTTCATATTCTTTCTGAAAAATGACAAAAGAAAAAAAATCCGGATAGGAAAATAAATGACATATCTGACAATGCTGGGGAGGCATGTAGTTCACTAGATACTTGAGAGATATATATGCTTTCTGTTAACTTTGTGATGATGGGCTGTCTGAGCATGCCTACAGTAAGAATAATTGTTCTAGCGCTCTTTCAGCATATACAGGGACAAGGATCCAAACCAGCTGCCCTGTTCTACATCATGCCATTTCTCTTCTCACTTCCTCTGAAGATGCATAGCTGTGGAAGCATTTGATGGAAACAAATTAGAATCTTGTTACCCAATTCAAAGCCTCAGTGCTAAACCTGAATGGTTAATGCCATATGTGAGTTTTTCGAAATTACTATTTCCTCTTTGAACAGATCTCGTGGGATCTCATAACTTTCTTACTGGAGTAAATAAAACTTCTTTTTGCTCTTCTTTTCCAGTCTTTCAGATACCTATTTCAAACATGTGCAGGTGTTACGTAAAAAACTATCAAATGTGCATCTTATGTGTGTTTTTTTCTTCTGGTTAACTCTAAGCATGACTTTTCTGTGCTTCTTTAATGAGAAAACCTCCTGCAGTTTGGGCACCCTGATGTGTGGCCTGTGTCAGGGCCCTGGGTGCAACAATAGGCCTTACTGGCCATGGCCGGTCTCACCTGGGACCTCCACCGACACCCTCTGGCCATGGGCCCAGCAGCTCCATTTAAGGTCAGGACTGGGCTTTCAGTCCTTGTCTGAGCTATATCATATGTGTACCTGTCTCCAACTCAGCTGGATCTGTTTTGCTGCTGTGGACTTGCCTGGTGATCACTGGACCTGACCTGTAGATTGACTTCCCAGCTTGACCTTGGACCTGCTGCATTGCCACAACCTTTGCTGGTGATCTGGATTCCTGGTTGACCCCAGCTGCATCCCCAGGCCTGTCTTGTTCACCTCAGTCACGTACTGTGGCACTAAGCCCTGGCTAGTGAGGCCCCTGCCCTGCCTGCTATGTTGCCGCGCTTGGCTCCTTGTCCTTTAGGCAGCAGTTGTCCCTTGCTGCTCCCTGGCAGCCTATTCCTCAACCTTTTTTAGCTTCCAGATAGAAAACACAGCTTGAGATCATGGATTTTTTTAAGCATAACAACATACTGTGTGTTTTAACTCAATGCAGAAGCCTTTGCTTTGAGCCCATTGACACAGCTGTGTGAGAGTACTATTATACCCGCTAGCTCTCCAAAACTTACTTTTCTTTTAATAGCTTGTCTTGTTTTTCCTGGGTAGACTCACTATATGCACCATATTACCCATACAAAAACTTTGCTATTACAGCCTCTTACCGACAGTGTCTTTGTGGAATTTTTGGAACTGAAAATGCGAAGATCTTAATTCCTCAGTTTGTACCTATGACACCTACACAACCCTCCCTTCTGCCCCTCCACAATGCAGCTGTCACAGACATTCTCTTAGAAGATGAGAGGCTGCAAAGCTACATGAGAGATTTTTTCAGTTCCTGTTTACTCTATGCCTGAATCATTCTAACTTCTTTAGTTCCATGACTGAAGCCAGACTGAAGCCTTAATACACGCCTGAAGTTAAGAATGGATTTAGCTATTGCCTTCAATAGGGCTAGTCCTTAATGCACACTTTTGTGCTTTCCTAAATTGGTCCCTACTGATTACAATGAATTTTTGAAAAGCCAGTCATGATGGATGATGTTTTAAAATGGCAGCTGTTTAAGAAGATAATTAGAAGAATTATCGCTATAATGAAAATTTAACATGTCTGGAAATGACCAAAATTATCACAGCTGTCTTCCATGAGTTTAACTTTCTTCTTAGTAAAAAGAAGATGTTAGTAAAAGCCAAGATGTTACAGATTTTCCAGCTTTACCATACAGTCGTGCACTTTTAGGCTTGTGGCTGGACTGAGTGATCTTCAGCCAGCCTGTGAGCCCACAGTCTTACTTTCTGGTTTCTGTTGATTACCACTGCATCAGATCTTCTACAAAGTCATCTTTTCTTTCAGTCAGTGCTGGATGGCATTTTCTAAAATGCATGTTAACAGCAACAAAGCAAAAAGAAATGCAAGTTTCCATGTCACATGAGGGCATCACACAATGTTACGTAAGACAGCTCTTAGTTTTATGTCAGTTTTGGTATACACTCAAATGAAATGTGGAAAAGACTAGTTCAGGAGCGAAGAATGTGTGCTGTTTGTCTTCATTAATATTCAGCCATGGGTTTTAGCTTCATTATGACGTACTCTTGTGAATGGCTGAACAGAGGGAAAACCAGTTGCTGTGTCCACTGTGTCATAAAAACTTGTGTGACTCTTCCTTATTAATAGCCTTGGAAGATCCTTTTGATGACTTAAAAGCTTTCTGCGCCGAGCCAAGGTGCTTCTAGGAGAGTTGAAAACAAACGTAACTTGTTCTCATTGAATATACCTGTGTACTTAACACATTGTCATTATGAGAATGAATAAGAAATTAATTTCACTGAGTTTGGGGCACATAAGAGCAGTGCCAGTCCACCAATATGTCCAAACTGGATAACCAGGTTTAGGTGAAACAAGACTGTTTATAAATGAAAAATTTTGATTTTGTCAATCTTTTTCAAACAAAACAATTTGATATAACAGGCACAAGCCTTAACTACTGCATTTAAAATATTACTATTACTTGAGGGTTGAAATATAGATAACATTAATACCACTCTTTAAACAGACTATGGCATAGGTTTAACTGTTGGTGAATACACAGCTTAAAGCAGATGTAAATTAACTACAGTAGAACTGCATTAATTTTCAACGGTTCAGATTCTGGCTTTATTACTTTTCTCACAGGTCAAAGCCATTAGAATAGCATAAGGGGACTGTGAATCAATGTGTTTCATTAAAAATCATTTTTATATATCCCACTAATTTCTGCGTAGTCACAAAACTACATACTCATTTTCTAAATTCTGGTGAGAGTAAAGATGACATAAAAGTAATTCAAATACCTAGGCCTGAAAACCTGAGGCATAATGAATTGGGAATAGAAGCTGGCTGTCAGTGGAAGGTTAGTATCTTCAGAAATGCTGAGAGTTGTATATGCAATTTGCTTAAATCCCTTAAAAAACCTATCTGATTTCAATGAGGTGGCTTCTAGCAAATATTTCAGATTTGGTCCTATGTTAAGTGTACGGTTTTGCATAGAATAAGTCAGTATTTCACATATGACTTTGTATGACAGGAGATTTAACCTGTACATTTTACATAAACAAGACTTGGCCTTGCACTAGGTCAGAATGATGACTTCAAAAGGAAAGCAGAGCTGAAGGCACTTGCTACAATGATTATTGTTTTCTTGAACCTTTTCTAAACACTAGCAAAAGATTTTTGGAAGGGCAAATAAATCCGTTTCAGAAATATCAGTGCTGACAACTTATCCTTTTTCAGAATTACTGCTTTTAAAAAAATTTGACCACGGAGGTTTCATGAGAAACCTAAATTATTTTATTAACACTGAAGGATTTACTTGAGAATAATCCAAAGCTAAACATAAGAAGCCTCCAGCTTCCATCTTTCCAATGTCCTGTCTTGTTTCAGTAACAACTGTCAAGTGCCATGAACAAGCCACATAAGTTTTTAGGCTGGCAAAATATATATGTTAAATATATATAAAATCTACCAGTCTGGGGTATAGGTTCTATAAGACTGAAGAAAAGGCAATTACCTGGGTATATGTGCAGGATAGAAATGTGGTGAACTGCTCTGAGTCTCTGGAGGCTTTTGCTTGCAGAGGACTCTAGTAGAAATAACTGAATACAATAATTCCAACAATACAATAATTCATGCCATCCATCGCAGCACCAAATAAAAAATTAAAAAGTAATATATTAAATTATATAAACATAGTGTGATGTGCACTGAGGGCACAAACCATTCATTTCAATCAAGGAAGGACATTTTATTATCTCTAATGGGGATAAAAGTGAATTATGTTGAAAGTAGATCTTTCTTACTTTTGTGTTATAGCTCTCCCTCATAAAAGAAAATGTGAGAAAAAAATATGTTAGAGGAGATCGGAAAATGCTGAGTGGAAGAAGATAATGAAATCAAAAGCGAAAAAAGGACAAGTGTTCCAGGAGGAAGACATTAACCCAGGTCAAAAGCTGCCGTGAGTGCAGAATTAATAAATGAGAGCCCTAACATTTGCCCATGAAGACAACTCAGTGAATGGAAAGAAATTAGAGGTGATGTGTGATGGGAGAATAGGAAGATGGTACCCGATTAAGAGAATGAGATTATACTTTTGTGATGGAAAAGCTGTAATACTACTTGTGAGATGCAAGAACTTGTCAGCTGCACAGAAACGAGTTCAGTGAATAAGGTGACAGGAGGACAAGGGAAGTTCTTCGCTCATTAACAGAATACAAAGAAACTTGCAAGGAGAGTGAAGGCATGAAATTTGAGTGCTGGAAGTGGAAAAAGACAAAGTTTTCAGCAGTATGAAAAGGCATGTTATAACATCCTGGAGAGGGTCCAAAGGTGGGCCAGGAAGGTGATTAAAGGCCTGGGGAACTTGCCCTATGAGGAAAGAAGGTCTTTTCTCCTTAGAGAAGAGAAGGCTCAGGGGGGACCTCGTCACAGTATTGCAGTACTTAAAGAGCGGCTACGCAGAGGAGGGAGGCTTTCTCTTCACAAGATGCCACATGGAGAAGACAAGGGACAACAGATACAAGTTGCCCCAGGAGAGGTTTCATCTTGATATAAGAAAGACATCTTTTACACTGAGAACAATCAGGCACTGGAACAACCTCCCCAGGGACGAGGAAGAGTTCCCATCACTGGAGGTTTTCAAGATGCACCTGGACAGGGCTCTAGATAATCTCATCTGGGCTTGCTTTCCCACAAAAGGTTGGACCAGATGATCTTTCGAGGTCCCTTCCAACCTGGGCTGTTCTAGGATTCTATGAACATCTCTAACAGGATTTAATGACTTTACAATGGTGCAGGTACCCTATGGAATTCAGATGCTCAACTGTGTAAAGAGATTTCAAAGAGTCACCTATGCCACCAGATTCAACAGGCAGTAACTGGAGTACTTTGATGGGGTTCTGAGGAAGGAATTGAAAACATGAGCATCAGTAACAGAAGCTTTCCCTTGGTTTCCTCCATTGTCTTATGAAACTGTACTGACCAGCACTGAATTTCTTTTTCAGATTGTGGGCAACCCTGCACAGCTAATGCACACCAGCCATGGTTTTCACTGCAAGCTGCCAACCACTGGAATCGCCTATGAGTAAACACAAGTAGCAGCAGTAAAATCTTGCTAAGCAAGCTCATACAAAAGTGTCTTCTTCATTCAACTTCTCAACAAAAGGCATTGGCAACACTGAAATAGCTGGTTTTATAAAACAGATTTAGAGAAGAGCTATCTTTATTTGAATGCAGTAATTGCATGGTATTTTAAAAGAACATTTATTTTTATTTTACCAAAATGCATAGTCCACATTTTTCTTACATGCTGTTATGGGAAGATGGCACTTAGCTTTTCTAATAGTCAAACATGGCTTTGCAGAACAGAACATTGTTAACAATTAAAAATGGTGATTAAAAAAAAATAAAGGGAAGACTTTCAGAGTATTTTAAAATGTGGCCTCTCTGTGGCATGTATTTTTATATTATGTTTTAAGGTCTCAAGTAATAGAAAATCATACAAAGGTAATACAAATAATCTGAAATCCACTACATGCAGTTCTATTTTAACTCAGCAATTCACACCAAATTCTTTCACCGCACTAAGAATGAATTCAGGAAAATAAATAGCCAAGGAGGAATATGGATTCAATTGTTATTGCTGTTACATTGCTAAAATAAAACAGCTGTGATCACACACTCAGATAAAGCCATTGTTCAACAAATATTTTTATTAAACATCTCTGTAGTAAAGATGAGTCCAGCTCCCCAAGAATACAGCAGACTGCTTCCTGGACCACCCATTGCTCCCTAGGTAAAACAATTCATCCAGCTGCTGGGGAGTAGGGGGAACTCGATCAGACACACTGGACACTATGGCAGTTATGGAGAAGCTCATGTTTGCTCACTGACGTATGAAACTATAACAACTGTATTTTAACATTCAAGCAAATAGACCGCAATCTTTTTTCAAATCATTAATTCGACCACTAGCTAATGACAGCAACGGTGTTTCTGAAATGGCACCATCCCAAAAATAACAATGACCTGTGCCACCCACAGGAGAGAAGTCTCAGAAAACTAAGGTCAGCTGATTAAAGCAGGCAATGGGGGGAAAGTAGGCACATAGGAAGGTCAGAGGTACAACAGGAGCAGTCAGGAAAATAAATTGGCCATGGTTGTACAGCAAATAAACTGTGTGTCAGACCTGTGAATAAAATCCAGAAGTCCTGATTCCTTGTCTCCCTGCTCTACTGCCCCAGTCCTAACCAGCTCCTCCCTCAACATGACTTTCTCATACAGACAGTCCAAGAGACTGAAACATTTTTCCTATATACAAAACAAATATAGCAAGAGGTATATAAAGGTTTCCTTCACACAGGCACTCCACCATTTATGTTAGGGCCAGAAAGATTTTGTTCATAAATATTGTACAATTCCTCCAGGTCAGCAATCAGAATGCCTGAGTCTGCAGAATTTGTCATTCGTCTGTTTAAGAATTGGTGTCAGGGTACTTTCAACAATTATTCAAACTTAAATCTGAGTCGTCTTTCACAGGGGTGTTTCCTTCAAGTTCTGCCATCAGTCGGTGTCTGCTAGACATCGGGGGTATTAGAGGAGTTATAAAAGCAGAAGACCTTTTCAAGCACAACTTTATAAAATGTATTTATAAATTACCCAATATTGGTCAAGACTTAGATCACTTTTCTGTTTCAGCAAAATAATAAAAATCTCATATTCAGACCAGAGAGAAAAAAGACAAGGAAAGTATGAAGGTTCATACTCATGAAATTTTCTATGTAGAAGAGCTACATAATCTACAGGAGTAGATAGGATAAAGGCTTAAAATTGAGAAATTGTTTCTAATTTCTACTGTAAGCATGTACTGTTTACCAAGGGATGTGCAGTGTGGTTTTTCCAAACAGCTTTTCAGCATACAAATTAAGCACCTGTTCTTATCATCAAAGACTTAAAAGTGCCAAAGAAAAAACAGATTTAGGATGGGCTCCAAATTACTGAATTCTAGCTATTTCAACGTGTATTAACCAGGTTTCCTAATAATGTATCAGTCACTGAATACAAGTGCTCAGCTTTAATTTAAGGCTCTGTCAGCCACTTGGAACATGGAACCCATGGGTTAGGTCTTTAGTGGTGCAAATCAGAGCAGTTTTCTGGTAGCCCACAATCATACAAGTTCAGAACTGATCTAAATATTTAAGATGCCTGGTTCAAATTACCTGACTGTATTTGTATTTTGGTGAGATATCCGTATACTTATTAATTGAACACAGAGTTTCTTAGTTGAGAAAACTTAGCTCATAAAATATGTTTTCCTTCCCCTTTGGCAAGTATTGTCTTCCATGGTAGAGGCTTCCCTCTAGTGGACACTTTCTCTGATGTTTTATTTGTAAGGTTTTAGTAATTTAATGGAACAGTTGTACTATACATCCAATATCATGTACTTGCTTTCTGATTTAAAATAATTAAAAGGAAATGCCTGACAGGACTTAATTAGTGCCTACACAATGTTTCTTGAGGAACTTTAAAACTACTGCAGCAGTCTCAAGGTCAGTTACTTCAAACCGTAATGCAACGTAAAACTGTTTAACAAACTTAGGTATGTAAACAGGTATGTAAACAGCAAAAACACGTCCTGAAAAAACCTAATTATCAATTCAGCAGTTCAGGGAAGAGATACAAGAACAAAAGCAGTGTTGTTCCGTATTGACTGGCTGCTGTTTTACCCAGCTATCAGTGCTGATCTGATTAATCTCCAGCCTGTATGGGCTACACATACAGGCTCTTTCAGTGCCCTGTTACTTAGAGAAGGACAACAGATGGATACCCGACTTGCTTGGTGCACTGGTTTCCTCAAAACATTTAACTTGAAAAAGATTAATTCGGGGCTCCTAAATGGAACAAACATATACACACTTAAACTTTTTTGTTCTTTCCTATGGGAGTATGATCACATAATTTACAGCTGAGAAACCATCTAAGGATGCCAGCTGGCTACATTCTGTTTTCATTATTCAGCAGTGACAAAGGGCTGTCTTAGCACGAACCTTTCACCTGTGAATTTTTCGTTCTTCAGAATGTGACAATAAAGACATTCATTGTAGCAGTAACTTCCATAACGCAAATCTCAGCCCACTAGTAATTGAGACCACTAACATATATTGGATTTTCAAGTACTTGCCAGGTGATAGTGGTATTGTGGTTGCTATTACGATTCTATGGAATTTACTGAGAATCCTATATTCATTCAAACAAATATGATCTGGGAAGAAGTTTTCAGAGTTTCAGATAGAGTAAGCAGAGGTTTCTTCAAGCTGCTTTAATTTTAATTAAAATGTATGTTTTTCCCAACACTAAACTTCTCTATTCCAAGTCTCTCAGAGTTCCAAAATCTACTTTTTTCACCCACATGGGCTGTTGACCTGACTATTTCTCATGAATCCTTTCATAAAATTTTGGAGGCCACATGATTAGCTGTCTGACATTTTCCATCTATGGGGATTTTAGTAGAATATACCTATTTTCCCAGTTCAATTACAGGAATCTCATTCCAGCTGAACAGATGTCCACATCACGAAGCAATGTCATAACAGTCTCTTTTGTTGTCAGTTTCTCTAAAGAGAAACCAGTACTTGTCAAGAAAATTTAATAATAATATAACTATACAATACATGCATATATACACACGGACCCCTTATGAATGAAATTCTTCTGCTGTTTCTAAATATGGACTAAAATGTCCAAAAAGTCACTGCTCATTTGTAGCTCAGACTATACTCCCAATGCAGTAAAAACCCAGAAATAAAGTCAGTGGGAGGGATTTCCTGCAATCCTTTTCTAAAAGAAGAATTAAACAGGACTTTAGAACTGGGCCCAGTTCAAATCAGATCAAACAGTATGGTGCCTAAAGGAGACACAAAGATTTGCAAGCTCCAGTGTATAATTTATCAAAATGTGAGTAATGTGGAATCAAAATTGCCTCAAGTAACAACTTCAGGGATTTATAGAAGTAAGTTATATAACAGAGGTGGTCTTCTAATAGACAGAACCAAAGCATACATATTGCACTTGAGAGTATCGCGAACTACAGGCCTGTCAGTCTAACCTCGGTGCTGGGGAAGATTATGGAGCGCGTCATCTTGGGGGCGCTCCATGAGCACATTCATAACAACCAGGGGATCAGGCCCAGCCAGCATGGGCTCATGAAAGGCAG
>VZTL01006568.1:0-11729 GCA_013400535.1 Scopus umbretta | reverse complement strand
GGTGGAGTCACCATCCCTGGAGGTGTTCAAAAAATGTGTGGAAGTGGCACTCCAGGACATGGTTTAGTAGACATGGTGTTTTGGGTTGATGGTTGGACTAGATGATCTCTGAGGTCTTTTCCAACCTTAATGATTCTATGATTCTATGATTCTATTTTAAGGTGGTCTGTTCAGAGAGAAGGCTGCCTACTGTGTGTGATCTGCAGTCAAGGTTTCCCTATCCAGAGATTAAGCATGCAAAAACTCACATAATATAGAGAAGAACAGAGTGTTTAAAAAAAGGGCAGAACTAAGTTGCGTGCTACAAATCATATCAGATATGCACACAATATTTACTTCTTGACTGTAATTTGAGTAACTGTGCTTAGTTAGACTGCCGGAAATTGTGAACTGAGATAGTGCCAATAATTAGCCCCTTCATTTGAACGAGGTTTAAAACAAGTAGTTGATTTTAGCAAAACTACACTAAATTCTATTTAAACATGGAAACTACAAGAGAATCAACAAAGAAATGTGAAACCTATACATGCCTTTTTTTCCTGTAAATATTTAGAGAAAAAAAAGTTATTTAAATCCTAGATCCAGTCATATAAAGCTGTAGGTGTGATGCACGGGCAATCAGTATGAGCGATATTGCAGCACTTAGTGTTCTGTCATAGCATCATCCCCTCAGGGCTCTCCAGAGCACCAACACCCTTTCAGGGCAGCTAAATTACACTGGGTTGAGAGGGGAAACAAACTCGTCTGGCAGACCCCAATTTTTCTTTCTCTCGCTTTATCCACAAGCACTTATAAAGGCAATGTATGTTTGCATGAGTTCCTCAGCAGTGCTGTGATCTACCTTTGTTTTGGTACCTGACAATAAGGAAGGGAGAGTATCTCTGCTCAAACAATAGCCATCGCTGGTTACACGTATGGGTTTTGTTAGTGTTTCCTTTCAAAGGAGGATTTGATTGTGTTGAGGAAATTCTCCAGGTTTTTGAACATGTGTTACTACCAACTAGAAAGGATAGCCTTACACCAGGAATTGGGAAAGCAAGGCTTTTCACAAGATAGGGAGCTCACATATTTAAGGTAGGGAATATAATAGGGAATTCATAGAAAGAAGGTATTGCTAACTGCATAAAATAGGGGCCAAGTAGCCTCAAGTCATTAATGGTTCCCAAATAGTACTACTATTTAATGTATCACTGAAAGTTGTGGATATGTCCATTAATCCACTTGCAAGAGCGTTTCCGCATTATCCCAAGTGTTATCAGCCATGATCTGAAGAGCATCTGTAAGATTACAAAGAAATGAGAAAAATGTTTCATTAGTGCCCTCTCCCCAAGAAAACACTAAACTAGTTAGTTGAATTAATAAAATGTACCCAATCCAGTAAGAACATTCTGTGACATGTTGTATGCAAGCTGGCTTTAGCTCGTTTTGTTAGTAGGATTAATTTTTAGAAATCTAAGACTTTCATTTTAATCCCAGATAATAGTGCAGTTTGGTACACTAAAATAATCAGATTACAGTGAACGTCAATGCGATTTGATTTTAAATGATGTGGAACATGTTACTGGAACTATCACCCCCTCATTTTTTGAAAGGATGACCTGGAAGAATGTCAGACAGGGTTCACCATGTCTCGACAGCTGCAGAACTCTGCTTCAAGTCATCTTTAAAAATATGGCTTTGCTTATTCAAAAACTGATTTCTGACAGCAAGTTAGCACAAGAATTTTAAAAAAGATGTGGACTTTATCACAACAATGGATGTGAAAATATTGGGTAAGAAACTGGTATGCAAAATTACCTTCTACACATATACCACTGAATTACCAACTGCTATAACCAAATACCTCATTTGTATTTTCAATTAAAAAAACACTACTCTACCTAGTCCTTCCCACTAATTTGATTCATGTGCTTCCTTTTTGCATCTCCCTCATTCCCCCTATCTTTACTCTGATTAGCAGCAGGGCTAATGCCTATTTTATTTCTGGTTAATCGGATTAAGCAAGAACCTGGGATTGTGATGTCAGTGCATTAGTAGAAGGAAGTGATGCTTCCTGTAGGAAGGATGGCAATTTTGACCTTTTAGAAGCAGGTCATGATCTGACTGCAAGATGAAAATAGAGCAAGACAAACTGCAGTAATACTACCAACTCATTCTCTGATAGCACAATTCAAAGTAAGATTATGGCTCATGGACTGCAGGTAAGAAAGCATAATGTACTTATATTTGGTTATTTGATTGAAGGGAGCTTGTGGGGGGGAGGTTAGCTTCAGCAAAAATAGTAGAATATTAGAAATACTGACTAATGAAAGGCCTCGTTTCTTATATTTACTCACAAGAAAAACTGGCTTTCAGAACAGAAGCATCTTAACAGACTCAATTTTTTTCAAAAACTTATGACATTATTTGACTTTAATATACCTATATTCATATTCTTTCATTCTGTGATGATGAAAAAAAATACTTGTTTATGAATTTCTTTATTGTACATAATTGCTGTAGTTCACTTTGGTTTTTTTCCCCTTAAACTCAGAAACCTACATCAGTAAATGAACAACATATGAGACTGAATCTAAATTAAACAACTAATTCCTCAAATTATAAGCTCGTGATTTAAAAATTTAAGGACTTTATGTGATATTCTAGTAGACTGCTTTATTATAATGGGATGCTGCTGTATTATTTAGCAAGTGCCACAATACAAATGCTTTTATGAGCCTGTAAGGTATGCAGCACGTTGCTATGGTGATATGGTGCTCAAACTGATGCAATCTTTTAGGTTCTGCTTGTGAACTTTTCAGCAGACCTTAAAAAATGCTTCACACATAGCAACAAACACGATATTAATGTAGCAGACATTGTTTGCACAAAATGGTCTCAATGAGTATAGTTGTTAATCAAATAAAAGATACTAAACTGCACTGTTGGAGTAGCTATAAGCAGTAATCACTATGTGCACCTGTACGCTTCAAGATTAGCTTTACTCAATAGTTACATTAACACAGACAAAGCTCATAGCTCACTTGAGCTGAACCAGTTGTGATGCCTCTCATCAAATGCAGCAAGAAGCTAAATTCATTGGCAACGAGGTTGAACTTCAACTCGCTGTGCAGATGAAAGCCCAAATTAAAACTGCAAAAGCAAATTGTACGGCTGAAGTCCATTAAATACAGCTGAGCAGAGAATGGATTGAGAGCAGCCCTGATGAGAAGAATTTGGGGGTGTTGGTTGATGAGAAGCTCAACATGAGCTGGCAATGTGTGCTCGCAGCCCAGAAAGCCAACCGTATCCTGTGCCACATCAAAAAAAGCGTGGCCAGCAGGTCGAGGGAGGCAGTTCTCCCCTTCTACTCTGCTCTTGCGAGACCCCACTTGGAGTACTGCATCCAGCTTTGGTGCCCTGAACGTAAGGCGGACATGGACCTGTTGAAGCAAGCCCAGAGGAGGGCCACAAAGATGATCAGAGGGCTGGAGCACCCCTCCCATGAAGATAGGCTGAGAGAGTTGAGGTTGTTCAGCCTGGAGGAGAGAAGGCTCTGGGGAGACCTTACAGCAGCCTTCCAGTACCTGAAGGGGGCCTACAAGAAAGCTGGACAAGGCCATGTAGCGATAGGACAAGGGGTAATGGCTTTAAACTGAAAAAGGGTAGATTTGGATTAGATACAAGGAAGAAATTCTTCACCATGGGGGTGGTGAGGCACTGGAATGAGTTGCCCAGAGAAGCTGTGGATGCCCCATCCCTGCAAGTGTTCAAGGCCAGGTTGGATGGGGTTTGGAGCAACCTGGTCTAGTGGAAGGTGTCCCTGCCCATGGCAGGGGGGGTTGAAACGAGATGATCTTTAAGGACCTTCCAACCCAAACCATTCTATGATTGGGCAGAAGAAAAACTGCTAAAGTCGCAGGTAGCATAGTCATTGCATTCAAGTTGCAATTATGCAGAATGCAATAGAGATGGGAAACTTGGAAAAAAACCCCAAACAACAAAACAACCAACCCACCCTACAGCATTTTTTAAGGATAGTTGCTGTCATGATAAACAGTTTAAAGGTGCTTTTTCTGTACTCCAAGTGATAATGATGCTTATATTTTCCAGTAGTCTCAAGTAAACTCTGTCTTTTCCCTTTGACTAATGCTTCTAATTATGTCCTATCATCACTGCTTGTTGACTGAATTCCGTATCCTGTATGTGTGTTCTGTCTGTCACCAGTAGCAACCTCACACAGGCAGAAATTAGCCCATTTCAAACTGGCCAACTGGGTTAATACAACAAACAACAACAAGCAGTTCTGCACTGCATTAAAGTCTGCTCATAGATGCTACAGTCCAGCCTCATCTACAGCTGATACCAGTGTAACTGCCAGTATCTCTTCCAAGATTAATAAACCACGAACAAACTTCATGTGAAAACAACCCTTCACCTAAGCTTTCACTTCACGGACTTTGGTCACAAAGAAAATAGTAACTAAACCAGGCAAAATAGTACTGCTGACACTCTAAAGAGGGCTCAACTGCTAGGCTATTCTGTAAGACTAACTTGGAACATCAAGGCCTATCAATTCTGAGTACTTGCAGAAAATGGTTAGTACAGCCAGGACGAGATTCTATATGGGTTGCCTTGTACTATGATAATCTGTTCTTTGACATTCTTGTTAACACCTGTCTCTCTAGTTTTATCTTTAAATGAAGTGGGCTGTTTGTGGCCAATTTAGAATAAACAGCAGTAATTGGTTATCTCATTTTTGTGGCTGCTGTGAGTTTTGCAAGTAATAACCTACTCCTGTTCCCTACAGTCCATTTTTTCCTCTTTTCCTAAGCACTCATCTCCTCTATGCCAAAAAAGGAGAATTAAAAACAATTCATCTGTCTAAAGAGTTTGCAGGTGTTAACTCATTTGTTAGTAATGCTTTATGCTATTATTGCCTCGTTCATAGCTCTGTGCTGTCCATTAGCAAGCTGCCAAATCCTTGGATTTGAGGCCTGTGTAGTAAAATCCAAGGATTTTTCACAGTTGGTACAGGGGTGTTACACAGACCAAGTCTGAGGGGAAAAAGATTTAGAGTCTCAGCAAGAATACTGAGTAAAATCACTCCTTTAAAACTATGCCTTCTACTGAAGGAGCTGTCTACTTTGTTGCTGAATAAATGGACTATATGCTATTAGGAATATATGCTCCACCAAAGAAATCTGGACAGTGCACCACTTCATAATTTTGAATTATACTGTATTGAGTTCTGTTGAATGCAACTGGTATGTAGGTAACCTGATTTGCACTAGTGAAGCTTTAAGTCAGCTTTGAATTTTTCTTTCAATTAGTTCTGTATTTTTAACAATAACAGGGCAATATTAGATGTGACAATCTCATTGATTTGAGGTTTTTCTTATTTCTAATACTTGCATATTAGCCTTCTTATTCACAATTGTTTCTACCTCATTTTACTCTACTTATATTCTTTTTCTTGCCTGCTTTTGTACCTCCACTTCATAAATGAACAAAGACCAAATCATCCATTATGGTCTCGAAGGGTGGTAGAATCCAAAGACGCAGATCTGTCTGGGGTCAAAAGACTAGTGAGAACAGAAGCCCAAATGGAAAATATGTAACTTCTAGACACGCAGACACCTCTGGGTGCAACAGCCTGGAGCCAGCATGTTGAAAAAGGAACTGTAATTCTAAAGCCCCATGGCAAAAGGGTTAAGGTCCTGATCTGTGGGAAGTAGCTATGGCATCTCCCCAACCATGCTGAGGAGCAATCTGCTAGCAGGGCAGATGGCACAACGAGCTAACTGCAGCTCAGCAGCTCTCTGGTTCCCACCTAAGGGCACCCTCTGCAGCTTCTCCTCTTCCCACTACCATCTCGCAGCTTCTCCTTTGGGGTAAGTCATCTCCCCTGCCCTCTGAGATAGCTGATGGTTGGTATGTGCTTATCTCTGTCAAAAGTTGAGTTGTGAATTCACACTTAGGAGACACAGTTTTCTCTTTTCCAAAATGCAAAATGATGGTCAAGGTAGTGCAGCATCCTAAAGTCACCTGCTGACTGGGAGATCAAGCTGTAATCCCAATCTACTTGCCTTAAATTTTAATTTTTGCTTGTCTACCGTACAAGCAAGCTACTGTGCTCTACAGAAGGGGAAATGGAGAATACAAGGAGTATTTTTGGTGGTGGCTTGTGTTCTTTTATGAGTTCATGATGGTTGAGAATTTCTCTTATAAGGACTAGGGCGAAGTAGTTATCTATCCATTCATGTCTCAGACAAGCATACTAGCTCCTGAATTGTCAGACAGATTGTGGATTGTTCTGTCAGAAGGTTCAAAAACTCTCAGATATATTTTTATTTTGACACATTACTGGGGGTGGGGGAAGGGAAGGAGTCTCTCCACATTTTCAGATACTGGAAAGTTTCTTCTTGTGTGACTCTCTCTTTACTCTTAGAGCTATTTCCCTTTCACTTGCAGATAAGAAATGAAGAAAGTGGCTATAATAAAAATCTATTTTGCATTCCTAAGCATTATGAAGAAGACTTAGAAAGAGTCTTCATTCCTCATGGACTCATCCTGGACAGGTATGAGGGTAACCAACAAAGAGTAGTGATAGTGATGCCAACGATCCATTTCCCTCCAAATGAAAAGCCTGATGCCCTACCCTGCATAGCCCAGGAGAAACATGGAAACCCTGCAGCTATAACACTTGTGTTCTGGAGTTAAATATAAGAGGAGTTTTATGGAGAGGATTCCTCACCAACCCAAGTTAAGTTTCCATGTTAACCTCAAAAATCTTTAAGCTTTCCTATCCTGCATTGGTTAGATAAATGGATTAAATCAACAGTATGTCAAGTGGAGTAGACATCATCTTGTGAACTGCAAATATGTAACAAACTGTCCTGGTTATAAAAACTTAACAGCAAGATCAGAATTTTAACTTGGACATTGCTTAATATATGGACAAACAAATTTGATACACAAAACACTACAGGATTTGTTTTGTTTTGTTTTCCCCTCCCAGGACAGAACGTTTGGCTAGAGATATCATGCAAGATATGGGAAGCCATCACATTGTTGCGCTCTGTGTCCTTAAAGGAGGCTATAAATTCTTTGCTGATTTGCTGGACCATATAAAAGCACTGAATCAAAATGGTGATAAATCTGTGCCTATTACTGTGGATTTTGTTAGAATCAAAAGCTACTGTGTAAGCAACTTTCTTTTCTTTGGAACACTGACTCTCCCCATAGATTGACAGTCTGAATACTGGTGGTTTACATGAAAACTCCACAAAAATAGAGTTTATGCACATATCCTGTTCAAAGCAAGTCAATGTATTACATACTGAAAAGCAACGGATTTACCAATCTGCCCCAACGCTCAGATGGATGGTGTATATTCACTGGAATGAACACACAGCAGAACACTTAACGTGACAAAGCCGGGGTCAGGTCTCCAACATCCTCCTCTCCAGCCCAAAGCTTCCATGCAGGTTCTGCTCTGTCTTTACCATGGCAGCCTTTGGTGGGAGGGAGCATGGAGAGGAGCTTAGCATCAGGGACTTGCTTATTGTCTCTCTCTGCATTATTTTTCTATTTCTATAGATAATATTGGAGAGACTCGTTTTCATAACCTCTGTGTTGGGGAACAGGTATCTTCCATCTGAGCCAACTACTGTAAAGCAATGACTTACACTATTTTTTTCCGGTTTATCTTCTCCCCTCTTTGAAAGCTAGAGCTCTGTGCACTGATCAAAACTGACCCTGTGCTAAATACAACAGTTTACAATATCCTACAATTTTTTCATGGAATTCTAAAACAAATCTGTGGTAAGAAAAGTAGCTGAAAGCAATGGCGTCTATTCCATGAATATGGATGTACTGTTGTTCCATGCAAACATCTGTCGGCACTGATACTTCACTCCCTCCTCTTGCTCTCAGCTACTTAAAAGCTGTTGAAGGAGTGCTGTGTGAAGTTGGAAGTGTCATCTGATAGGTGAAAAGCAAGAGCAGCACACCATTCACACATACAAGGTAACACTTTTGAGCACATTTTATGTAACTTCTCTCTCTTCGTTCTCCTTCTAGAATGATTCACCTACAGAAGAAATCAGTATTGTTGGCGAAGAACTGTCCACATTAAATGGGAAGGTATGAATTAGCATCTTCAGCTTTTAAGGGGAAAGAACAGTTTTTGTGTAACTTCCAACAAGTCCACCTTTATTAAGGTTTTGATACTACACATTTACAGCCACTTAACACTGGTATAAAATGCCATGCTTTGAAACAGTGAATAATCCCCACTGATCTCAGTGGAAACTTAATGTGATGGTACTGAATCCATCTGAAGATCCTATTCCACATTTTATCCCACAGAAATTAACCATCTTAAACTGACTCATGCAGTAGGGTTCCAGAATGCTATTGCTGTACATAGGATAATATATAAAACCTGACATAGGTGGCTTTCTCACAATATTTTATGCTTCCGTAAATACTTACAGAAAGACTCTTCAGAAAGCACTAAAATAATGTAAGTAGTTAAGCTCCTTTGAAAATCAGTCGCAGCTTACTTGTAACTGAAGTCTGTAGTGCAAACTTTTCCAGGCTGTATAATTCACTGAATGTTGCCATGTAAATATCTTCTTTTCTTTTTCTCCCTACATGATCTTTTCCAGAATGTTTTAGTAGTAGAGGTAAGTAAAGATTGGAGTGTGGGGGGAGGGAACAACATGGACTTTTTTTCTCCCCGTTTTGCAAGTTAATACCTAGTGAAGGTAAAACAACAATTGATTATGTTACTGTGCCGTCAGGGTTGCTGACTGATTTTTATGCTTTAAAGGACTTTTAAAAGTCTGTTTTTTCTTTTAGACTCAGAGGATAATTTATTTTTTTTAATCTCTTTAAGGACATTATTGAGACTGGTAGAACAATGAAAGCGCTACTTTCAAAACTAAAGGACAATGAACCAAAGATGGTAAAAGTTGTAAGGTATAACGATATGGCCACTTACTAATGTATTGTAATGAGAAGATATAGCAAAATTATTTAGGTGAATAGTCAGTGTATGCTGGTGGGTGTCTGCTTGGTTTGTTGGGTTTGTTTGGGGTTTTTTTTGGTTGGGTTTTTTGTTTTGGTTTTTTGGGGGGTTTTTTGTGGTTTGAAGTTTGGGGGAAGAGGAAGTAAAAGCAGGAAATAATCCTCATCCAGCTGCTGAAAAACTAAGTATTAATTAAACTGGGAAATTTACATATGCCTTCATTGTTAAAATGAATAAAAAAGGTTTCCTGCTTCTTTTTGCATAGTCCATAAAGTCTGATGGATCCCCTGTTTCTTACCTCCTTATATTTGAAGGAAATTCAGCTCTTTCCATAGGTTTCCTAACACCTTCTCAGTTGCCTCAATACTAGAATGACAACACTCAGAATTTTTCTTAATATCCTCAGTCATACAGGTTTTCAGAATCTAAGAGTCTGTCAGCACTTGCAAGATGACTTCAAGTGGCGTCCTAGAACTGCTTTTAGATAATCTCTCAAAGGAATTTTTTGGGAATATCCCTGTCTGTCGAGTAATCATGATGCTTTGATAAACCACTTCTTGTTTTATGTACTAGTTATGCTCCTCCTGGTGACTGTCCAGGAGATTCTCAGTTTCTTCAGAAGTGCTTAGGAAAAGCAAGAATGGATATGCCTTTGTGGAAGAAATCATAGTGATGTTGCACAGTTTGTCCTTTTCTCCCTCCCTCCCTCCCTGCTAAAACCTTTATGTGCCAGTTGAACTTGTTTACCTGTCTGTGCTATTGTAGTTTGCTGATACATTGCTACACGACAAGATAATGATCTGGGATACGGAACTGAACTAAATCTAAAAGTATAGAGTCATTTGGACCCTCAGAATGAACCGAGATCAGAGTCCTCGCTTCTTCCTCAATTATAAGGCTGAACACTACTTCTTTCTGCTACAATAACCTCATTGTTTTAATTTAACTGCATGATTGTAGAAGCTTATGGGAGTGGTGGGAGAAGTGAAGTATACAGCTTAGAGCAAGACATATTTTAAAAAACATATCCTTCTCTGCTCTGCATTACAGCCTGCTCGTTAAAAAGACACATCAAAGTCCAGGTTACAGACCGGACTGTAAGTATTGCGCTTTTCTTGGTTGTCCAAAATACAATCTCGTGATTTCACTTCATGCAGTAAGTCTGAAAACTGGCACATAAGTTTCAGGAAGGCTGACAGAAATGGGGAGAAAATACAGAAACATTTGTAAACTGCCAACCAGCTATCCCATGCTGAAACCTCATGACCAGTACCTTTATCTTCCCGGGTTGGTCTGAGTGCAGGTTTGGCTATTTGTTACCGGCTACCAGAAATGGAATCAAACCTTAACTCTGTATTGCTTGGCTTTGACCTTAAAAGGCACTTGTTTTGACTTCGCATTAAACTTGCCTTGTTTCTAAACTGAAAATACCTAATGAGTTGCAGTGCATCTACTTTTACACAAGTAAAATCTCACTCCTTGTCTCCCTCTCCCAGAACTACCTCATAAGTAGGTTTTAAATAGTTATTGTGTTCTGAAAATGCACTCTCTTAACGTTTTAATTGTATTACTAACTGATAGGGATGGTATAGATTCTAACCTTTGTCATCAATTTAGGGCTCTGATCCTTAAAGAAGCATGCTAAGTACCTTGAAAGCAAGGTGATGTATTTGTTAGGATTACTCTTAAATAGCTGAAGTATGTGTTGAATACAAACTGTACTTAAAAGCTATTTACACCACCCAAGTATAAAATGAATCGTATTTTGTTACAGATATCGGCTTTGAAATACCAGATACATTTGTGGTGGGATATGCTCTTGATTATAACGAATACTTCAGAGATCTCAATGTAAGTGCATACATGTGTGCCTTGACTGTTACATATGACTGTCACCACAGGTAACCAGCAAGAATATTAACTTATACTAGGAGCTTCTCAACAATTAACAAAACCTCAACTCTAACTAGAAACTTCCATTAAAAGGACAAAACCATTATTACCGTGCCAAGCTGATACTTCAATGTAAATCCATAAGAACTGGATTATGCCTTACCTTTTTATGAATCTGCTTCACAAGTCCTGTGGCCCAGCTGTCCTGTACCGTATTCTGAATCCTCCAGGACGGTTGGCAGCATACAATCTGCTGGCCCCATCTGGAAAGAAAGTAAACTTGTAATTTGGCTTTGATTTGGTGTTTGTCTATCTTAGTGAAATCCTATGTTGCTCTTTTCTAGCCAAGCCTTTAAGATGGCTGTGTGTAGACTCTGCAAAGGTTTTTCCTACACTGTATAACATGTCCATCCAGATCTCTTTTCCTTTGTTCCATTACAGTCTCCTTAGGCTGCACCGAGTAGTAGATTTGGAAAGAGTGTAACTGATAGAAAGAGCTGATCTTTTCTTCCTTCTTAGTTTTCAAAAGCCCTTCCTTACATCTAGTTAAGTAGAAAAGTTTTTCCCTTAAAAGTCTTTTTAATAAGACAAATCTGTTCTAGTAAAGACACATAATGGATCTATGCTAGCACAAAGCAATACGAAGAACAATGCAACAATTGTACAAACCTCACCTCTTCAGAATATACAAATCTATAAATTACAGATGAGCTTGGAAGCAACATTAACATATCAATTTTACTGCAAGTAATAAACTTGCAACCTAACTCGCAAAAATTACTGTTCTGGTGTATCTGCATTGTGTTGGAAATGCTAAGGA
>VZTL01006565.1:9060-22943 GCA_013400535.1 Scopus umbretta | reverse complement strand
TCCAACCTTAATGATTGTATGTTTCTATGAATATTACAGACACGTATGGTTGTATAGGGCACAAAACAAAGATTAGAGCAGTACTTCTCTCACTTTTCACATTTCAACTGACATTGTTAAACAGAGTATTTCAGAATTCTATTTGAAGTTTGTACTAAATAATTTAATGAAATTAGATCCTTTCTATCTACTCTTTAAAAGATTTTTTTTTTTTTTCACCAGAGGAAACAATTTCTCATTAGGGAGCTAAGTCACCAACAGTGCCCAGATTAAGAGGAAACAGGGAAAAAAAAATTCTGCATTTCTCATTTCGTCTCAGTTTTCTGTTGGTAATTTCAGTTTAAAGATACTTTGTGATACATCATGGGAGAAACAATCTCAGAGCTGAAAACTAGCAAGAGATATTAATGGGACTGCTATTTAGTAACAGCAAGAATGCACTATTCTATAAATGGCTTTTTTTCCACCTTGTAAATTGAGCCCTCAGTATGTCTTTGATAAATGAAAAATACCTCTGGCATGAGGAGACCAACAGACAGCCCCTCAGATATTTTAAATGATAATTGTCGCAGCAGGCCTTTTTGCAACAGAATGATGACCAAAATCTGAAAACAGTTCTTATAAACAAAATTTTATAAGGGCATTTGAAAACTTCTTCTTTTTTAATACTTCACAGGAGTCATTCACCTTTATTAGATGGTTGCCTCCATGGGGGAAAAACATCCAGGTATAGAACTCCACCATTCTTCTTCTGAAGTCATTTTAGATTAATAGGCCCCTGGTGATTTCAAATAATTTACCAGCCAGCCACTGGTGACTTCGTAAGAATTTTTCCCTGAGGGACTGCAGGATGGTGAACTGCTGAGTCTGAGCACTGGCACTACATTGCTAAGTGCATGAAAGTGGTAGAATTAGATGAGAGCATTTTCAACACCATTTGGTCCTTGTTGTTTTGCAACAAGAGCCCCTGTTGTGCCCAGTGTGTGAGATCATGGAGAGAGAGGATGTATATTTACAGAGTTACCTGCTCATTCATGAGCCAGTGTGACTGCCTGCATTTAAATGTGAAGAAAAAACATGCATCATCTACAACTTTTTAGGCACATAAATGCTTGCAGAAACACTGAAAAGGCAAGATGGATTTTAACCTTCTGACTTTCATGGTAGGGAAGGTTGAAAAAAAAAAAAAGAAGAATGAGAAATTGTTCTAACTGGTGTGCATCTATAGGTCTATGAATACAATAAATCAGAAGGAAATTGGATGTATTTACTATGAAGTACTGGGCATTTCAAGAAGAATCATGTGTGACCCTCAGGATTAATTCTTTTTTAAAATGTCATTCATTGTTTGAATTCCAGCAAGAAAAAGCTTAGATATATCATCAATTTAATATGCAGTCTTCTATCAGAAAGCAATCAAGGAGCAATTGTAATGAGGGGAATCTTCTTGGATTTGAAGATGTCGGTGCCATCCCCATATCCCTTCAGTTTAGTTTAAAGGTTGCTGTTATTTTTATGTCATAGCCAAAGCAGATGTATACCTCTTTATTTGAGTTCAGAATGTAATGTCAGACGTGCTGTTGTATATAATAAGAATTAATCATTGAGTGTTCATGTATTTCATAAAATATAATCCCAGCTCAAATAAAATAGCATAATGTTTTTAAACTTCTTCAATTCATAACACGTCACCTTTGGCACTCAATATCAAAATCGTTTGTTGGAGTCCTTACCATTCTAATGCAGAGGCATTATCTTCAGTGGCATAACAACTGCTGAAGTCACAGTAGACTTGTTTCAAATTTTCATAAATTCTAGAAAATACCAACCATTTGTAAATATTATAAATAATATTTTTTGGGAAAAAAATCTTCAAGAAAGATCTCTATTCTTTCTCTGTCAGAAGTACAATGTAGGTGAGTCTTCCATAACTTATAAACTTTAATAGTATGTACAAATAGACAAAAAAAGCCTGATCTTTAAGCAACACTGGCAAATTATTGAGTGTGGCTTTATTCTAACTATTTTCTGGGAGCTGTATCATTGATCTCAGTCATTAGGATCCAGACTTGTAAATGTTAATTACATTATTACTGTGAAGTAAATACCCACAGGTCAAGTTTTTTAAATGTGAATTCCTTAAATTGGGATCTTTCATCTTTATTTGGTGTCTACAAAATTTCAAAACTCACTGAAGTCACAATGGCTATATTACGTCACTGCTGCAGTCCTACATAATTTTTCTCATTAATGTTTCCCATTCCTTGATACCACTAGAAATGATCCATCCTGTTATTTGATTGGGATTTTTTCTCAGCATCTGTGGTTCAAATTCTACAGCATGTGACCTTTTTTTTTTTTTTTTTAATTTTATGCCTGTGCCAGGTGAGCATTGGAAGTGCCTTAAGTACAGCAAAGAAGAACTTGTGTGGAACACATGATGCAAGTACATGCAAGTTAGGAATGGAAACAAGTTCACATGAGCTTATTGACCAGAAGTCTCTGCCACTGTGATTTATAGCTTTAGAACTGAACTCTATACATCATCTCAATTTCTGTAGCTATGCAGTTCAAAGTTTTGCAGGTCTTCTGTGGAAAGACAGACATAACCCCTTAGGTCTGTGTAGCTGAGACATTGATGTGTTTCTCATTAAGACAAATGACCCTGGGATACAAATGAAAATGAGATGTAACTGCTCATCTCAGGAGGTTATCCTGATGTCTACAATGTGAAATAGAATTTAAAAAAACCAAAACTGTTCCACTAAAAAATAACAACAAATTCATCAGTGGACATGCTTTAATCAATTCATATTATATGCAAAACAATTCTATTAAAAATAATGCTAAGGGTTAAAGTGATGGAAGGAGCCTTCTCCTTCAGGCTAGGGGAAAAAACAGCCATGTCATTGCCCTTCAAAAAGCCTTATCACAACTCCAGCGTCACAAGCTCATCTAGGACTGAAAATAACGTCAGTGTTTGGACTCCAGACAGTTGGAACTGGCTTCACTAAGATGTCATAACTGAAATATCCAGGATTTCCTAAATTATTCCAAAGGTTCTCCAGGTTCCAAGAAACCAAAAATCAGGAACATGTACCATTGGCTATGGCTGCTTTAAGTATTTGTCCTTCCAGACGCAAGTTCTGCAATGCACCTTTAAAAAGCTGAAGCAAGACACTCTGAAAATGTCAGTAAAGAATAGTATCTTGCTAAGGTGATTAAAGTCATTACCACCTGCAGCTACTGATATGGCATGCTGTCCTGTGAGCAGAAATGAGTGTGTTGCTCAATCTTGGCCACCCGAGCTTGTTGTCTTCTGTCTTAGCTCAGCTCCTGAGTCAACAGCATTGTAAACCATGGTAATACAGTTAAAAACCACCTGCGTCTGCATAGAAATGTCACGTAATCAACAGTCTCCAAATAGTAGGAATTTGAGAGCTGCTCGCATATTCATTGTTAGACTATCACCTGGCACATTTATACAACTAGTCTTAATTTTTGCTGTTTTGTTCTTTTAATAAAGATACAAAGAACTATGAAGAACTAATCTCTCTGATACCTTGATCCATATATGTGAGCTATAGGGATGTTTTTTACGGTTGAGAAATTACTTGTTTTGTCCGGTTGGCCTCAGTAAGATAACAGTTTTCTGAGATTAGCTTTTATTTGGCTATGATAAATATGATAAATTATATTTATTCATTTGCTCTCTGTAGTTGTCATATGTCAGGTAAGGTTCCAAGAATGCCATGATTTACATGGATGCTCTGATTTCTGCATAGTAGCTTTCATTAGAATTATTAACTCAGACCCAGTGCTAGAAAGGATAGCATAGATTTCCCCTGTACATGGTCTTTGGACCAGTCCTATTCACACTAATGTCAATGTCAAAACTCCCTTTGATTTTCCTGAGAGAAAGATGGGCCCCATTTATTGCATATTCAAGGCCCTAAAGGCTCTTTTAAAGCCTGCAATAAGCCAAGCCCCCGTTGCACTGTAGCTGATTAATTCTGTTGGAATTATTCCCCGAGTAGCACTACATTGCAAAACATTTTTTTTTAATTTCAATTTCTTTTGTCTCATACCATTTTATTGCTTTTAAACTATTCCCTTTTCTTCATCTTTCACAATCAACTTCAATGTTGTCTTAGGCTAGCACACAAATTTACTGAGAGGGCAAGCAGCAGACAATGAAACAAGGGCAAAGAGAAGAGTGGAAAATGAGAGTTACTCGGAAAGCAGATGCTATTTCAAATAGTTTTAAGAAGTTATTCAAATGCTTCTACTTTCATTTTTATAAGGCTCTTGACACTGTATACTTCAGCTAGCTGAATCTTACGGTTGCCTCAGCTTTCAATAGCTTAATACATCTTAAATTTAATATTATTTCCCCTGAGAGGTACCAACCAAAAAACCTAGAGATAAATCATTGAAGTTTGAAATTAATTATAATTTTTAGTTCTTTCAGCAAACACAGATAATCTGCAAATACACACATTTTGTCAAGCAAAACATTTATTTTTTGGTTTACATTTTCAGAAATTTTATTACTCTAATTTTCTGTTAATTCCATTTCAAAACAGAAAAGGAGAAAGAGTTGCTTCAAAAGACATTGAAAAAAATTCTTACAACATTTCCAAACACACAATTTTTCTTCATCTTTCCCCAATATAAAAATATTCATTAGGATAATCCAAATTCATGAAGTTTTTTACTCTACATAGAAACCAATATTTAATATACATTTATATTAGCCAAAAACATATTTCCTGAGCTATACTGATTAGTGTCAAAGATAACAAAGAACTCTTATACACATGGGCACATAACTATATATACAGAAACGTGTATTTCTAGGACCACATATGTGTTGTGTACGTATTTACCTTCCATCCCCCCTAATGTTCTTTCCTTTGCAGTTCATAGCACCCATAAATTGTAAATTGTTTGCCAAATATACAGTATGTAATATGACAAGACTATCAATTCACTTTTCAGATGCTCTGAAAAGGACAATGAATACTGGAGAGAGAGTTAACTTGAAATGCCTAACTTCCTTTGAAGGAAAGCAACTGAAAAGGAATTGACAGTGTGTTCCTGATTAGACCTCTTCACCTGAAGCCATTTTTCATTCTCCTTCTGTTGGCATTGCCTTTTATTGTAAGGGGATAGGTTTGTGCAAGCTATTTTTTAAAGCCAGTGAGTAACTAAGGCAAGCTGTGCAGCTACTGTGAAGTGTACAAAATTATAATCTACTAGCAAAATCAAACTATGTCTCCTTATGGGATTAGCTGGATGATAATTAAGCACTCGTTTCTAAATGACACAAACCTGCCAGCAGCTCCAGCTCACCATTTTTAAAGCAATGGTGTTTGTAGCATGTAGAGCTGCAGAGCTCGATCCTATTGTGACATGCATTGGTTTCCTGTTGGGATCAGGGACTTGGATCACTTACTCTGAAATGCACACTGTATCAACACTTGCAGTAATTTTTTCAGAGGCAGAAGAAGACCTGGGAGAGACAGTTAGTAAAAGAGAGCACAAAACAAAGCCACACAGCAGAAATGTCACAAAGCACTCCACAACTGCATGAAATACAGCTGTGCTTCTAATGATGCTGTCTGGCAGGATGAGACCGCATGTTACAGTGGGAGTTTCAGAAGGCTTATATCAGTTCTGTGTGCTTAGATCATCGGCGCTTGCTCATGCACTGTGCTCCATTAAAACATGCTCCTAAAGGGAAGCCAAAGATTTTTCAAATGCACCTCAGTTTAGCTACAAATGCAGAGAATGGCAATTACCTGTGTGCCACTTCTCCAGCGGAGACACTTATCTTGAAACTGCTGTGACTGACAAAAGGTGAAACAACCAGGGCAAAATCCTTCAAAATATTCACCCAGCCCTGAAATCTGTCATTACCACAAGCTAATACATTAACCAATGGCTTAATTTTGTTAAGTTCATGAGCAACAGAAGCCATTGCCTTGAATCTTTTCATTAACTTTACTGGACGTTAGATTAGACCCCTCAGGAGTTGAAAGGTTGATAGTTTCAGCTGTCAGAAGTTTTAGTAATGCCTTTAGAAGACTTAAAATGTTAATAGCAACTGGAGTATTTTAGGCATTTTTTTGTTCTTCAAAACATTTTCTTTTCTTGAAATGTCCACTAAAAGGCCTAGTAAGCTACTTTTTTTCTCTGTTGCACCTGGTTGCACTTCAAATTAATTTCTCCTTTAAAGGAAAAGATTTCTTTCTTTTCATCATCAGGTTGCAGCAATTTTCCAAGTTTCCTTAAATACAAAACTGTATTGCACTTCCTTATGTAATGTCTATTTAGTTTTGTGAATTCTTTCAGTCATTACAATTCACTTTCCTTAATGAGTTAGTGCATTCAGTCTTCAAGGTTCCAGAGCTCAATGCTCTGTGATAAGTGCTTCTTCTTTGCACGTGTAAAGGGGCTGAACACACAAATCATTTGTAGCAGGCTACAAGACTATTGACATATGCATTAATTGATACATGAGACAGGATGGGGCCTGGTGGGCATGATCCACAGTAGACAGCACACTACAGCACCAAATAACATAAATCTCACTAAATTGAAAATAGTGCTAGAATTCAAACCAATTTAATGTAATAAAATACAACTGTGCTATAGACGGTGCATAGCCCACCTTTTGGAAGACTCATCAGCAACAAAAAAAATTACAGTGATAATGCTTTTTATTTAACCTTTGATCTGTCAGTATCCACACTATGGCACAATGACATCTGTCCAAAATAGATATTAAGCTCTGACTTGACAAGAACAGCTGAGAGCAGTTGAAAACTGTATGTTGTTTTTTGCAATATATGTAACCACTATTAAAGTGCTGCTTCAAACTGTGGGAATACTCAAACTGTATCTCAGGGTCATCTCTTACAAGCTACAGAACCTAAAAAAACGGGAATGCCTCACTGTGGAGAGAAAGAGAGGAAGGAACAGACAATTTTTCTCTTATCTATCAGAAATGTTCCTGTCCTGTTTCATAGCAAGAAAACTATGTACATTATGAAGAAATTCATAGCACATGACCAAGCCCCAAATGTTGCAGTCAAAGAGAATTCAGTATTATATTCCCAACATTGACCTTAACAGAATATAAATCCATGGGTATGCACTATGAAATTGATGGTAGTGATAGGGAATGGGGAGTCTTAAGAAGATCTGTTAAGACGATTGGTCATACTTGTCAAATCTCAGGCATCTCTGTCTCAGTTCATTCTTTTTATATTTTTACATTGAATGCTAGGATGGAAGACTGAATGCTAGCATCCAAATTTAACTTCGTGCAAGATGGCACAGCCCTGTGAAGGCTAGCAGTGTCTACTGAACAATGAACTTGTATATGTGACTGGTGCATACTTTGCCTCACATTGCTGTCAGCTCTTCACCAATGCTAGTCAAGTCTGACTGCAATACCTGTCCTAAGGTTTTGCAGAACTAATCTGTGCAGGCACAAAATTATGTGGAAAACCAAGAACTAAGCAGAATTGTGATCCTTTGGAACATTGCCACAAGGAACAGAACTGTGATAATTCATATGAGGATAGGAACCTTTTGTTTTGGCAGTTAATTTGTGTGGTAGGAGAAATTACATTCGATATCTTCTGTGTTATTGGCTGTTGAAACAGAAATTCTTCCACGTGTCAATGTTTTAGGTGCTATCAGAATTTAGCAGTTTAGTAACACAAGATAAAAAAAAAAATGTTGAGTCTGTTTAGTATAAACTTTAGTATACTAATTCAACAGAATTTTCATCAGCCAGTCTTTCCAACAGAAAAAAATCCTGCCACATATAAGCAGTATATGGAAAGATATGACTATGCTCATACAGAAATTATTTTCATATATTCATCTTTAACATAAATAGCTTTCCTCAGGAGCCTGTCTTTATTACAGCAAGATAGATCATAAACAGATACCCTTTCAGCCTTACTCAAAAATTATAAAAAATTGTTTTAATCAAAATCAGTCTTCCATAACTACAGAAGGAATATGAATGAATGTGGTGGGTTAACCTTGGCTGGCTGCCAGGTGCCCACCCAGCCATTCTCTCACTCCCTGTCCTTAGCAGGACAGGAGAGAAAAAAAGGTGAAAAAGCTCATGGGTTGAGATGAGAATTTGAGATGACTCACAAATTACTGTCACAGACAAAGCAGACTTGACTTAGAAAATAAATTTAATTTATTGTCAATTAAAAATAGAGTAAGATAGTGAGAAACAAAGACAAAATTAAAAAAAAAAAAAAAATACTCCCAACCTGCTGTTCTGCCCAAACTCAACTTCATTCCTAACTCTTCTACCTCCCCCCTCCCCCAAGCAGTGCAGGTAGGTGGGGAATGGGGGTTGTAGTCAGTTCATAACCCTTCCTCACGGCCATTTTTTACTCCTCACACTCTTCCCCTGGTCCAGTGAGGGGTCCCCACCCACAGGATACAGTCCTTCACAAACTTCCCCAACATGCATCCTTCCTACCAGCTGCAGCTCTTCACAAACTGCTCCATCAGATATTCTTTCAATGGTGTACAGTTCTTCAGGAACAGAGTGGGTCCCCCACGAGGCCACAGCTCCTGCCAGAAAATCTGCTCCTGTATGGGGTCCTCCATGGGCTGCAGGGGACAATGTGCTTCACTATGGGCTTCTCCACAGGTTGCAGGGGAATGTCTGCTCTGGCACCTGGAACACCTCCTCCCCTCCTTCTTCACTGACCTTGGTGTCTACAAAGCTATTTCTCCTACTTTTTTCTCACTCCACCTCTCAAAGCTGCTACACAGCATTTTTTACCCTTTCTTAAATAGGTTATCACAGGGGGGCCACCAGCTTGGCTGATGGGCCTAGCTATGCTGAGGTGTTGGTCTATTTTGGAGCTGGCTGGAGCCAGCTGTGTCCAGCATGTGGCAGCCCGTGCCCTCCTCCCAGAGGCCACTCCTGCAGCACTCCCCACTACCAACACCTTGTCATGTCAACCCAATACAATGAGTTTAATGTTTATAGACAATACAAGGCATTTGACTGAAGCCTGTGTGACCTTCTACAAGCTTTTCCATACTGCAAGTTTAGAGCTTTGATGTAAAGCATCAGCAAAACTGGCAGTAGCAACAGCAGCAGCCAATTTTTCTGTGGAGAAGATTGTCTAAGATGCTATTAGTAAAATCAAAATTATTATTCTGAAAGCATTTCCTTAATTTATTTTCTTTAGAAAGAAAGGAAAACAGAAAGCAGGACATGACAATGATGTAAATTTCTTTTATTGCACTAGCTAGGAGCATGCATCACATCTTGTAGGCTTTTACTTCCCTTGCAGCAATACAAAAAAAATACAGAAAACTCATTGTCCAAAAAAAGCCACAACCAGAAATGTAAATAAAAATATATGAGCTACAAATAAAGAATGAAAGCCTGTCTTACACACCACACAATAGATATAAAAGAATCATCCACTTAATGTAAATGCTCTTTTAATAATTGAGTGTTCAGCATCTTTGGGAACACTTTGAAGTAGTTGTTTAAAGATAAAAAGTTGTAAAAAAGAAGAATGTTTTGTCAGATTTCACAGGAGCACAGATACACAACCAATTTTTGTCTGAATACTGAAGAAATACTCAAAACTGTTGCTCACATTTCTGTTTTCTTTCAGTAATTCATACTCTTGATGTTGCCTCTAGCAAACAATAATGGGTGAGGTAATTTAATACAATCTATATGGATGTAAATGCACCATCCCTTCCTACAAAAAAAAAAAAAAATCATATGACTTAAGATTGTACTGTAAAACAACTTATATATGAAGAATGACTTACTGAATTCACAACAAAGAGGCTATTGTTCAGTTTTCCAGTCACCCAGAGCAGTCATTTGATTTTAATAATAAATAAAATTTAGCAGTCATTTACTTTAGATTAAGAAAAAACAAGAACACAATGTTTCCATCAGAAACATGTATCGATTCTGGAACTGTCAGGTATTGAGATGCTTTGAGAGTAAAAAGGCCATAGCTTGCTGAAGCATCAAATTCTGTGTTTGTTTTCTGAGTCAGTGAGAATAAAGGCTGACTTCCATGCTGCAATTTTAGTTGCAAAAATGACAGTACTCTATGAAATTTTATAAATACTCTGAAATTTTCCCCTCTAAAAAACACACCAGACATAGAACCCTTCCTTCTCTTTCTTGTAGAATAAAAATTCAAGGTAGAGCATCTGAAAGTGCTGTTAAACAAATATTTGGGTAACACTGGACAATATGAAACCATACCTCCGGATAATTTTCTGGGATATGCAGCTATAAGACCACTTTTGTAAACCTAGTGAAACTTCCTTGGATTCTACCTGTGCAGCTCTCATTAGCCAGGTGTCTGCCTTCAACAGATTGTAGGAGGTAATTTCACACACAGCCTCCAATGCTGTCCTTCTCATGCAAGCATCAAATGGAGTAGAGAATCACACTCAAAGGATAAGAGAAAAAAGTTACTGTCAAAGCTGTCATTGTCAAACTGAACAAAATCCCAACAAGGGATATGAAGTGAAAAATCTGTATGCTAGATATTGCTCATAGCTGCATGCAACAGAAAATTGGTGGTAGACATGGAAGCAAAGAGATGGTAATTTTGACGTTTCACTGGTTTGCACTTAGTTGCAACTACATTTTTTTCTCTTTTTGCTTTATAATTCTTCCTTGACAAAGAGATAAAAAGGGAGAGAGGATAAGAAAGAGAGGGAGACAAAAATATTTCTACTGTATTTATCTCATTTCTTAATTTCTCTTCCTTCACTTCTTTCTGTTTGGGATAGGTGTTCAGCTGGTGATACGTCCAGTTTCATTAAGGTCAGTAGATCAACAACGCCTTACACCAGCTTTGCACCTGACTTGTCATATAATATGTCATGTAAAACATCACAGCCTGGCTTAATTAATTTCTTTCTCCATTTTAGCAATTGTATGGGCATTGAGTAACCCAAGCAATATTTAGCTGCTTACAGCTATGTATTGAATTCTGGCTCCTGCTCCTCATCTTAAAGAAGATAAATGTCTTTTTTTTTTTTTTTTTAAATGCTTCATAAAAGTAAAATATTTCAAAGAAAAGCAATGTGGTACTAGAGAGATCAAGGAGAAAATAGAGAAAGAATCCTTCCTGAAATTATTTTCATTGATGAAATTAACAATGAATCAGCATTGCTATGTTTCTCATGACAGACCTTGATGCTTGTTCGTTTTCAGAGGGATGAGAATGTTTGTGCATTTCATATGAATTTAAATGTGTTGTTTTTGTCAATGAACTGCACAGGTAATAAGTTCCCTTGGCCAACAGTGTCTGGGAAAAGGTCATGTGATACATAACAAGGTCAAGTATTGTTTCTATTTTAAAGGATTGTAGTATTTACTCAGCCATTCTCCCTAACAGCAGAATCCGTTTTAATGGTAGGAGCTTCAGTTCAGGGAGCTAGGCAGTATGAAAGCAAGCAACTCAAAGAATCCTGTCTTTTAAATCTGTGCAAGATATAATTCTTATATGTTACTGTATAAAATGGTGGAAGATTCTACTATGAAAGCTAAGTGATTTATTACATTGATATGGAGCACAGGTGAACATATTTCTTCCTTTTTCACTGATACCATTAAGAAGTATTGCTTCATTTATCTTATATATTTTACCTTCATTTATCTTATGTATTTTACCTTCAACACTGGTTAGCAGGCTGCAATACAAACTTTTAAAAGAAACTTTTGATACTCAAGTAATGAGATTCCTTTGTACAAAATACAGTTCAGGAGACTGAAACATCCTTCTTTTCATTCCTTCTGTAGAGAGAATATTAAAAATGAATTAGTGAACAATCTTGAAAGAACAGAAATGTTAAACCTCATCTTACTTACTAACTGTCCTACCTTTTTATATGTAAACAAACTTAAAATATTCTTAGTTGACAAGCGTGTGATAGCAGATTAATATACTTCATACTTCAAAGTCTATGCCATTGAATGATGAATTATGTTAGTTCTTGACTCACACGGTGAATAAATCAACCAGAGGATTAGTAATACAATTAAGCTATGGGGAAAAAATAATATCAAGAACATCAAAATGAGAGATAACAAGGTACATTTGAGAAAAGTGTCACAAGCAAACATGTTTTTAAATATAAGAAAGCAAATCATTCTCCCCTTGCCTCTCTCAGGATGTCAAGTTTTGCTCCTCGGGGCAAAACTTCAAAACTCAGCAGAGATTGGGTTACATAAGATAAGTGTTTGCCAGGCTGGAAGACATTCCTGTGCAAATTGCCATGAATGGCTTTCAATGAAGTTGCAATAGTAGCATACCTGAGAGACATACAGAGCTAATAAATCCAAGGGAAATAAAAAGAAAAACACAATTTAACTAATGCAAAGTCTCTAGTAACTGAAGCAAAATAAATAAGAACTGCCTTCTTTTTCTAGTTTTCTCACTGGACTCAATACAAGCTATGCAAATTAATTAATGTCTAATTAAAGACAAAGATCCAAAAGCCAAAAATGTCTTTTCAATCAAAAAAATATTTGTCTGGACATCTTTCTGTGTTGTTTTTGACATTTTAGCAATCCTGTCACTGTGCTTCTAGGTATTCCTGATAGTTCCAACCAACAACAGTCTGTATGTATAACAAATCTTTTCTGCTTTGTTATAGAGTTATCACACAATTAAGATTGCTCTGAAGAATCAGAAGTTTTTCTCTGAACCATCTCTCAAATGTTTTTTTTCTTCTCTAGAAAAGCAAGTTTAAATAAACAGGATGGTTTTTTTTTTTTCGTTTGGATGTGTCATGTAACTTACGATGGCACAAAATTTTACTATGATGAAAATCATATTAGTAACAAATTTTGTTTTTCAAACAGTTAACTGATTCCAAATAAATGGCAGTCACACTTCTATGGTTAGGACACTTCCAGGAGTTGGTTTTCAAGGTTTTCTTTCATTTTGGCCCTGAGAAAGTTGTTTATAGGCAGCTAGTCCAGGACTGCATAGAATAACTTTATTCAGTCAAGTTTTTCACAGTTGCAAGAAACCTTGTGCACATTTATAATTTCAATTTTCATTTTCATTTCACTTTTAATTTTAAAAGTTTCATGTATTCACACACACATTAGGAGACACAACATCCCCATACCTTAAAAAAAAAGAAACACACTACTAGAAGTCCAAGAGACATAAGCATACACATAGTTTACCACACAGAGAAAGCTGAAGGGTATCACCAAGGCCTCTGCTATAGTGGTGAAGCTAATACATACAAAATTCCCTAATGACCCCAACAAGTGGACCATGCCCTCTACTATGGACAAAAGCAGAAAACCCTGAAAGCAGCACAAAATCCAGTTTATCAGAGCATGAGGGAGATTTATTCCTGTGATTCAAAATCGAAGAACTGTTTTAAACCTAAAAGTGTGAGCAAGGTATACCAAGGTAAAACAAAAAGACAGTAAAAAGATTTTTGTACAACTGAGAACACAACTGTACTTGGCTAATATCCTAAATCAGTGGTACAGAGACGTCCTTCATGCCTTCATTACTCAGGATTAATCTTGAAATAATTCAGGATCTCTGCCCCACTACCTTGTTGCAAAAGCCATTCTAGAGTTTTATTTATTAAGAATGAATTGACTTATAAAAAACCACAGATGTTAACACAGCACAAGACTAGATATTTTTTGTAGTGTTAGGTTATATTTTTAGCCAATTTTACTTTCAAAATGCAGTTTCTTGTAACGTCCCTCTAAAACTATTTTGGAAGCTATTTATGAGCATTTGGTTACCTGGATCATCTGACTAATTTTTTTCTTTTTTTTTTTTTTTTTTTTTTTTTTT